>VZUI01067156.1:0-20370 GCA_013401135.1 Cettia cetti | reverse complement strand
TAGAATAGAATAGAATAGAATAGAATAGAATAGAATAGAATAGAATAGAATAGAATAGAATAGAATAGAATAGAATAGAATGGTTTGTTTTCCTCCATACTGAGGTAATAATTGAGGAATTTTTTTCTTCAAAAAAACTCTTACAGAACACTAAGAGATGTATAAAAACTAGAAAGAAAAAATATTTCTTTCCAATGAAGTCTTTTGAAGAAATAATAATTACAGTAGTTATTTAGACAAAGTAGTTACAGTGTGTTAAGGTGCTTTAAATTCTCTTTTGTAAAAATCACTCAGAGATTTCTTTCTAGCTCATTTTCACAAAAACGAGAGACAAACTGTAGCTGTGCATTAAAACATTGACGTATGTGAAGAATGTGGCATTATACCACCAATTATCAATGTGAAAAGATATAAGGGAACCAATTGGGCAGAAATAACGACAAGATTGCATGCACTAAGTATGTATATGCAAGAATTTGAGATTGCAAGTAGCAAGAATCACAGCTGAGTTGCAATATTTAGCTGAAGAAAGACTGAAAAATTCAGAGAATATTGATGAATTAATTGGAGTAACTACAGAGGATTAAATTAACATCATCCATGTTCATTGGAAGGAAACAATGAGCTGCACTATGCGAATAAGGCCTAAATTTAGTTAAATTTCACTAAATATGAAATTAGCAAAGAAAAACTTTTTTGTGGACAATGCAGTGAGATGTATTAGTAAAGTGACTCTGGGAAAAAATCGTAACACAACAAAGGAAAAAGAAAAAAAAATTCACAAATTAATGGGAAATTTGAAAATAACAAGTTATCCACGAAAGATAACTTAGAAAGAACAGTAAATATATAAATTAATTAAACAAAATAGATTTGTAAAAGAGTGAAGAAATATTTTTCAACCCTCATTTATCCCTGCTATGGAAACACCTTTTATTAGACCAGGTTGCTCAAAGCCCCATCCAAACTGGCCTTTAACACCTCCTGGGATGGTGAACCTGCTCCAGGGCCTTACCACTCTCACAATGAAGAATTTCCTCCTGGTATCAAATATAAACTGGCTCTGTCACTTAAAATCAATTTCCCATGTGCTGTTACTTCCTCCTGATAAAAAGTCCATGTCCATCTTTCTTGTAGGTCTCTTTTAGGTACTGAAAGGCTGAAAAAATGCCTCCCCACAACCTTCTCCTCTGCAGGCTAAACAATACAACTCTCACAGACTGTCTTCATAGGACAGATGTTCCAGCCATCTCATCAGCTTCATGATCTTCTCCATATTTGTTCATAATTATGGATGAAAGATCTATTGTATGGTTCTATTTTACCTTCTGTCTTGCACTCATTCGAAAGAAAATGTCTAACAGAATAAAAATTTTAGATATTTTAGTCTAAATAATCAACTACGTTTTTCTACTGCATTTTATATGTGAATGTAGATTTAAAAGTGGGGTTTTTTGAGACAAAATGCTTAGAATTACAAAAACCCCTTTTCTGAGGAGTACTATATATGTTTTTATGTACAGTGAAAATAAATGCATTAGTTATCAGTTCTGGTGTTTATCTTATAAACAGAGTGAAAAATATCTCAGACTGAAAAAACTGGAATCAAATTAAGCACTGTACAAATTTATATTAGGGTATGTGAAATACAACTCTAGGAGAGTGTAAGAGACCAGGAAGATAATTTGACTAGGATAGTATTTATTTTTCTCTAATGAAAAAATGGAAGAATGCCATAAATTAAAGGTGTACTTCAAGCTACAGATTAGGGAGATTTTTGTATTTGCTGCATTTAAGGCAGTTGGAGGTATAGCTCTTTCTGTACCAAATCCTTTTAAACGTGGATTAGTTTCAGAATTAATGGAATTAGTTCTTTTCAAAAGCATTCAGATACAATTTATGTCCTTGATTTTGGTGAGTTTATCAAATTCTTTAATACTTAGTAAGCTCCACTTAATTTGAATTAAAAAAAAAAACCACAAACAAAAAAAAATTAAATTACCATACAACCTTGATTTTAAAATGATAAATACCTTCATGGCTTGCTTAGACCTTTGCAAGTGTTTGTATTACCCTAGCCTGAATATCAAGGTGATAATAGATCTGGGTTTATTGCAAATATTTAAAATAATTTATATAATCAAAATGAAAAGCTTTTAAGGTTTTCCAACCACAGAACTTATTTTCAAACAGTTGTTATTTAGCTTTAGCATTTTTAAATGCTTAAGTATGTTTAATGTATGAAGAAACATCTCAACAGTAACAGTTCTGTTGACCTTCCTAAACAAAATCTGCTTTACCTTTTTGTCATCTTCCCTCTTTTAAGAGAAATATTTAGTTTTACCAAAGCTTGTTTGGAATCAATTAATCAATTATCTGTAAAATAAATTTGCTGATCTGTCTTGTTTTATCATCTTTAGTTCCATTTGTCTCTACTGCCAGTCATAACAGAATCAAATGCCTACAGGTTGACCTTGCCAGATGTAGCTATGCAAGCAAATGTCATTACATATTAGAACTCTGAACTAAAACAAACAAACAAACAAACAAACAAATGGCAGGATAATCATCCTTATAGTGTCATGTGTGGTTCTTGTGCTAGGTGTTTTTTTGATTAAAATAATAACATGACTGCAACACTTATGGCAGAACTAAGTTGAACACAGTCTTAAAAACCTCAAAAGACAAATACAGGGTTTAGTAACTATACTTTCACCTTTAGTGATCAAACCAGGTAAAAGTCTGTAAATATATTGGTACCTGAGTTTCAGAAACACCCATTGAGTAGACCACACAAGTTTATCCCAAAAAAGAAAATCAAATATTAGTGTTGTCAGTGAGAACATCTGCTCCACAGTTTTCCTAACTGTAGTATCTCAAACAGCCACTGAGGATTTAATCCTTTTTATCAGTGTTCAACAAATCCTCTGACTTTTGTTGCACATACAGGAAATTAAAAAGATAAAAATGAAACTAATAGGGAGAGCAAAGTATGACCAGCTTCTATGAATAATATGCTCAGTCTTGTCATTCAACAGCCAACAACAGTGGGTAAGTATTTTTCTATGAGATCTGTATGTCTGGGATTTAAGGCACTCATTTCTAAATAAAGTAAAATATATGGGAAAATTCTTTTAAGTATCTTATTGGGGAATAAAAACTGTGAGAAATTCACTGAGAACAACAAAAAAATCTAAATAAGGATTAAATCACACCTTAACACCATTGTTTAGTATTTTGTTTTTATTATTCCCACCAAGGGAATCTAGACATAGCACGTCAGAATAACCCAACAGTCTGAGTAGCCCAAAACACTGTAGCTAGATGTTGTCTGATTTTTATGTTTGAGTTACACTTAGCAAAGAGAAAATTCAGCAGATTCACCCACTTTGTGGCTAGAATGGGAAATGAGAGGGTTTTTAAACTTTGTTGCTAAAACTTCAAGCTCACTGCAAACAAGTAGTCATTCCTAGGATTAAAGTATTCCTTTCTATTTCTAGCAGTATTAGTGCCAAGAAATGGTACTGCCTCCAACTAGTGTCTATGAAAGTGCCTACTAATACAGAATTTGCCAGAGTAAACTAGCTAAGAATGAAGTGTCTTTCTTGCTGTCACCTTTAGATAGCATTCAGCCTTGACTCAGTTTCTCCCTTAATTTACATTTAGACCCAGAGGGTTTAGGTGGCAAATTTCCAAGAGCCCAGAAAAATATCTTCCAATGAAGGCAGTCTGTGAACTTCAATTCCTGCTGTCTCTGGTGGGTCTGAGCAAAGGCTGAACCAGAGACTCCCTGCAAGAATAAGGAAACATTCCTGTGTTTGTCATTCCACCCTTGCTTTATTGTCTGAACATAACTAAATGTAAAAGCAAAAATTTGTTTTGCAGACAAGCTATTTTTGACAAGTATTTTTTCCAAATTTTAAATTTCAACCCATGGGTCAAGCCAGACACCAATGTATTGCTCCATAAGATGCCTCATTGCCTAGGTACACAGGAAGAAAGCTAATAGGTTCATAGGTTCAGAGCATGAGTTTAGGACATAACTTTACTAATTTAACTGCTATGCAAACAAGCAGCAAGAACCTGTACAGTCTTTCTACAACCTGCTGGACTCACATTAAAATCCTACAATTGAACCACAG
The DNA here is from genome assembly GCA_013401135.1 of Cettia cetti. NCBI lineage: Eukaryota > Metazoa > Chordata > Aves > Passeriformes > Sylviidae > Cettia > Cettia cetti. The sequence continues at coordinate 16,228 of VZUI01067156.1, read as the reverse complement.
ACCTGTTGCTTCCTTGTCCACTTCTTCCTCAGTTTACAGATATGGGCAGAGGAGAGAGGAAAAAGGATTTTCTTGTCATTCTACACATCAGAAGCCACAAGAGCATCCTCTCTTTCCACTTCCACAGGGGCTATTTCCACTTGAGCCTATTCTAGCAATTTCACATTGTCAGGTAAAAAGACACGGAACAAGTGCAAATTGCACACCTTCTGCTTGTGAAGTGGCAGCTTTTGAAGCTGCATCTCCTGACTGGAACATTGGGTTCAGGCAGCAAAAAGAAGGCAGCCCACTGGTATGTTAAATCAGGTCCCTCCTTCTTCCTGGGAGAAGCAATTAGTGAAGACCAGAAAGGATCCAAAGCCCCTATGTTGTGGCAGGACAGAGAGTATAAAAGTGCATGAAGCTGGGAGGATGCAGCTTATACACTCACTCTCTCTCTCATAAAGGAAATGAGGCATCCCAACACAAAAGCATCCGTTTCAGTAGGAATTAAAATTGTATTATAAAGAAAAATGTTGCCATAATCTTTCCCATAATAAGACATGGAAACATTGTTGTATGATTATATGAAATTAAAATTATAATACATGCAAATTTCAGACCATTCATAGCTGCTAAGCAATCAAAACTGAGTGGTAAGTGCATTGACAATAAACTATGCAGTTTGCATCCATGATCTAGTGTAATTATCCAACCATATTAAAATCCATTGTTTTATTTGACCTTCTATTATTTATCTGTAAAAAAAAATATATATATATTTCTTACCTTAGTAAAGACTTTTTATTTTGTTCCTTGTCCTAGGAAAAGTAATAATGAATAGACTACTTACCTTTTGGGCGTGGTAATGAAAGGCTGACTTATGCCCACCCATTCCTGTGACCCAGAACTCAGAGTGCTTGCTAATATGTTAGGTCTAATTTTTATCTCAATATTGTCAAATTAAAACCAGAGTAAGTACATTTTTATAATTTAAGACTTGCTCCAAAGTATAATACAAAGGAAATGAGTATCTCAGTTGATGTCATTAGGCTTGCTCCAAAGCGTAACATAAGGGGAAAGAAGTGTTTAATTGATGTCATTCACCTTGGGATCAAATCCAATGAGCAAAGTATAGTTTCCACCTCAAGCATATCATTATTCATATCTATATCTTAGATAACATCAGAAAAATATTATGGTTGCAATTTATTTAGGTTTTACTATTATTGATTGCAATAATGGTGATTTACCAGAACTGTTTAAGATTTTCTAGACATAGTCCAGGAGCTATATTAAAGTAGCTAGCCTTTGTTCTTTCAAAAGAGTGTTAATTATTCCTTAAAGTTGACATTGCAGAAAGTAGCCAAAAATAAAGTGAATACTTCAGATTTTAATTATAATATGAATGATATTTCTAGATTATTCCTTATTGTCACATTCAGAGGGAAGATGTTTACACAAAATTGGAACTGTGGCATCAATTCATCATAGTCTAAAATGAAAACTGAATATGATCTGACAGGGAATTGAAGAGGTAGGTTGGAATATTTGTTCCCCAGGAGACAAGAGATAGATTGAGGATAAAGGCATCCTTTCTCTCCAAGTGCAGAGTTGAACCATAAATCTGAGAAGGAATGTCATTATGTCTTATTAGTACTTCTTTGTTCTTAAAAATGAGATTTAGATGATGCATTGAAGTTAGCACAGGTTTCTATTGAGCTGTCCCATTATCTCATGAATATATCATTGCAGTATAGAGAGGAATACATCTAATCTGCCTGAGAAAGGAAAGGGTTGATCATTCACAAGAGAGCACAAAAGAGAATGATGGAGTTGATAATAACCGACCAAGTATATCCTAAGAAATGGCATAATCTTAATTTAAGAATACAATAATTTTGGATACTTCCAGGGTCTGGTATTTGCCCACTAATTTTAAGACACTTGCCCAGCTGAATCAGAAGAATAATTTTGCATTATTTAATATATTTTAATTTTATAACAATTAGATTACTACATCCAGCTGTCTATTTATTAGCTATAATGATAGTGTGTTGTGAATTAATAACTATTTTTATAAAGCTGTGTTCTGGTTCTGACCAGGACAAAGTTAATTTTTTGCAGAAGTCAAGAGAGGGGCATGGCTAGGACCTCGAGATTTTCTCTACAACCTTACCTCATTTCCAGGGGCAGGGGGAAGAGAGCCTCTTTCAGGAAGAAGGGCTTTCTTCCAGTTGAATAAACATGGAGGGAGGGGCTGGGTGACGCAGATTCGGAGCTGCAGAGAATGGTTGGGGTAAAGTGTCTGTGGTTGGAAGGGGTCTGGTCAAGCTCCAGAGTGAACATTTTGCATGTGAATCCCTCTGTCTGCTGTACACTTTTTAATGAATATTGTTGCTGTTACTGTTAATTTTTTTTTATTTCTGTTTCCAATAAATTTTTCTTGTCTTGATGCATGACCTTCACTTTTCATGCCCCAAATTCTCCTCTCCGGTCTGCCACAGGGGAGGGGGGATGAGAAAGCAGTGCATGGTGTGTAGAGTCTCAGTGGGAACACCAAACTGGGGAGTACCAATCTTACACCACCTCAGGCTGTGGGGTCGTTGTCACCTCACAACACCTAGTGACTTTGAAAGAGGGTAAAAGCCTATGTTTTGCTACTCTACAGTGACTCTCTTTAGAGAAATAAGTTCTCGTGGATTTTGATAAGTGGGACAGTGAAATTGTTTTTTCATTTACACGTGATGGAAAGTCACACTTGTACCAATAACATTAAATGTCTACAAGAAAACTATTAGAAGGGATGCAAAGAGTTTAAGTGCTATTAATGCATTAATTTAATTTCTTTATCAGTTTCCCACACTTCTAAATGTCAAAGCCAACTATTTCATATGCATTACACTGATGGCAGACCCTTTGAAGAGAAGCTGACCGCATATCAATCCATCTAAGAGACTGATGAATCCTGGCTAGAGACTAGAAAGAGGGAAACCTATAGAAACAATACCAAAACCAGTTCAAGTTGGGGGCATCTTCCACAGAGCAAAGAGTTACAGTCAGTCCTGTTGAAATAGTTATTGGACCTCAACTAAAACGAAATATTTAATCATCAATGTCTTCATTTATTTTCCATTATCAAGACCTTAAAGAATATTATTCTCCCTGGAACTCTGTTTTTCTCCTAAGTCTACTTGCTAAAAAGAAAGTTGACCCAAACTCCTCCAGAGGAACTTTTGCCTGAAAGCTCTTTCTGGCTTTTGTGCATCTCCTGGATGTAGAGCTGCTTGGAAAGACATGGAAAGGTGTTTCAGTACTATATAAGGTATTGCAGACACAGAGTCAGTTCTCACACAGTAAATATCACACATGCCAAATGTTAAACTTGACTGACACATAGAATAGATCCAGCATATCTTGATACTCTAGACATGTGAGTGTCCTTGCACTGTCTGTATTATGCATTCAAATGGATGGAGATTATAGACAAACAGATACTCTTTCTAATCTAAATCAAGACAAAATTTCTGACTTGAAAGGTGGTTCAGGGGACCCCTATAAATGTATATTGATACAGCAGAGGAAACTGGAAAGCACAGCTCTTTAGGAAGATCTTCACATTTCACTTCTGCTAGAAAGTTTTTTAGAAACAGGGAAGAGAAAAAGAATTCAATATTTTCTAACAGAAATACTACTGGATTTCTACAGAAATACTATGGATTGTGCAACATCATCAAATGAATACTATAAGTAGATGTATACAGTATTAAATTGCTGCAGAAATGAAAACAGCAATAAAAAAAAGGTCAAATTTTATGTCGTTCATCAGGAGATTTTTCTAGTTTTGAGGTAATTATAGTTAAAGGGGAGGTTAGTCCAACATGGAAATTATCCTTATACTTTAAAATCCTTGATTAGACTTTAGGTAAAGACAAAAAAAAACCAGAAAAAGCATAGAGAAATTATTCTTCATCCTAAGCAACTAATCTTCATATCAATAAAACAAAACCTGAAATTAGCACATTTTCTATTTCATAGGTGTAAGTGGCACTAATTAGGAAGATTATCTGAAATTGTTCCTAAATACTAATGTGGAAACGAATTTCAGTATTAAAGGAAAAACATACAATGCAAAGGAAGAAAAAAATGAAAAATCTATCCTTGGATGCCTTAGTTAAAGGAAATATCATTCACACTTCCATTCAACATGCCCTGAATCCTCCAGGCATTAACTTGTCACTGTAATTTTACCTCTGGCTAGTAGACCCCAAATTGCTTAAATTACAAGGGATAAAACCATATGAAGATACAGGTTAAAAAATACTCAGTTCAAGATATTTTAGGTGTTTTGTGACTTGCTGATTAATTAGTATACAGAGAAATGTGTGTGGCTGTCTGTGATCTCTCTTTATATAGTTGGACATTAAAAAAATTAGAGTTTCCAGATTTATACTTTTTTGTGTGTCTGTGTGCAAAATTTGAGAGACACTAACACTCATGTATCTAAAAGAATTTTCTAGTTGTAGTTTATACATGTTGTACAACCTTTTTTTGTGGACAAGATGTGATGTCCTCTTCAAAAGTATGTATGAGGAACAGAGCGATTCGGAGGCTCTCCAGCACCCTAATGATTCAGCTGTCTGTGTCCACATTCTCTCCTGCTTTCTGTCCTGCCCTTATATTCTCCTCTTGCTTCATCCATGCTCTTTGTTCTTCTCTGAATATCCTACAACATTTTTTAAAAAATATTGTAATTTAATTTTCATTCCCTTCAAGTCAACTATGAGCTAAATCAAATGAGGCTGCTCTGACATAACACTAAATAAAATTAGAACTCCTGATGAGATTCTTTCTCATCTGTGCTGTTTTAAATTAATACAGTATCTTACATCCTTTAAAACAAAAATGCATTTTTTTCTCTATTTGGGAGCGCCATTTGGAAAAAAAAAAACCAAAGTAGACAGACAATTACTACCAGACTTTTTGGAGATCTGGTGGGAATAAGTAAAAGAAAAAAAAAAAAGCATTTACGGCTTTGTACCAGCAAAGGAAAAATTTTCTTAAAGCCTGCTTGTGTCAAGTTAAAGAAACTTCACAAGCTTTAATCTATTTTTTACATATATCACTCTAATACTTAGAATGTTGTATTTAAAAGCTGATCTTTACTTTTGCATTTTACTTTTGTATTCCCTGTTCTAGTCCTTAGTTTCCCTTTTCTTCATCTTTTCTTCATCTTATCAGAGAGAGTTTGTTTGCATACATAATATTTATTGGTGGAATTAAGTCTAATCCTGATATCTTAAAAATCTATAAAATGTATACCTACGTTCCTATTGAAAAATCGTAAAAATGTCCACAGCCTTCATTTATTCCACATGAATCCATCACTTCAAAACATCATGTATGTGACTTCACATGCAATTACATTTAGAAATTTTCCATTTATCTTATAATTATCATCAACAACCTTTGGGTAGATTAAATTAGAAGGATTAAATTGTAATTTACAGTCATTAATGCCTCGAAAACTCAGGAAACAATATTTTTAAAATGAATAAGCATTTTGAAGGAATGGTCTAAGACTACATCAAGATATGCCCTCCAAACTCTTAAGTAATATGTCAAGTCATACTATATGAAGAGTCTGCTAAGTTTTGTGAAAATCTGGTGGTTTAAGAAGAAAAAAACTATTAGATTAAAAAAACCATCAATATTTAAAAATATTTTCCAAACAGACCTCCATATGCATGTTTCAAGTGAAAAAAACCTCATGTTAACAAATTAAACAGAAAAAAAATTGAAATTTTGGATACTTTTTAGAATAAAAATAACCTTTCCAAAAGCAAAGAGCTTTGTAGTCCTTTAATTCTTCTCTAAAACACTGAAACTGATACAGTATAAACATTTGTTTTTAAAAATTTTCAGGCAGAAGTATTTTGACAATTTGTTTCCAGGTTTTCTAGTAAAATCTAAATGAATCAGAATCAAACTGATCACTAGATCAAGACAGGGACAGGTTCTGTACCTAATTTGGCAGGTATTTGTAACGAGTTTTATTGTACCTTCTAGTGTGAAAAGAACCATGATTCATCAAGTAGGAACATCCCAGAAGAAAATTAATCATTTGCCAGGGCTGATGGCAGCAGCCATCAGTCTCTATGCACACAACCAGGATTATTCTACTGGAGATACGAGTTTTCTTCTTACTGCTGTTGGTAGGATCAGTAGCTGAGTGAATGGCCTGTGATTTAGACACCACACAGATTTTTTTGATAACCCTCTGATCTTAAACATTATGACACTATTAATCCAGTTGTTGTCTATACTTTTAGACACAGATACATTTTGGTTTTCAAGTTTAGAATATCTCTTTTGATTGTATAAGAAGTATGACATTTCAAAATTAACTGTATGCAGAGGCATAAATCTTTCTTTTTTCAATCTGCATTTACATTTTTGTTTAGCACCCCAGGCCGTATTTTTTATTTAATCTGCAATGTAAGAATGAACCACAGTTCCATAAAGCCATGTGGTGATGAATAACACCCCTAATGGAGTTATAAATTGAGACTAATTGGTTTACGTGATTGTTATTAAGTCCCATTTCAGCTGGTTAATGGAATGTTGTTTGGCAAGGGAACAGAGCGAGTGTTATCAGATAATTTTCCTTTGAAAATGGCTTAAATTTCAGTCTTCCAGGTCCACAGGTTCTAAATAAGTCAGGGCCATTCCTGCTTAAAAAAATCATTATAATGTGCCAACACATGTAAATTCCAATGTTATCAATAATATGACTTTAATATTTCAGGGCATTTTCACACCCTATCACTGCATCTCACATTGTGTTCAAAAATGGCCAAAATATTCCAATCAGTGAAACATTTCAGCAGAGACTTTAATCCCATCTCACAATTGCTTGAATGGTTTCAAATGTCACATAATGAACAAATAAATTGACTTTCATGAAAACCAGATTTGGCAGGAATGTATGAGTGCCTAGTTAAATAAGCAGACGAGGACTCTAGGGGTACTTCTACCCAATTTGTTGTTTTTCAATTGTAATAGTTCCTAAATTAGTATCAAAACATGGACTAGTTTGAAACTTGAAATCAATACTCACATGTGATTTGAAATTTGGAGGCTTGCCTGACCATATTAAGGTTCTGAGGACCCTTTTTTTAATTATCAGTATAATCCATGGATGCAAATATGTATTGCCAGATCTAATATCCATAAGGAAATCTGTCTCCATCACTGCTGCTTCCTTTCAGTCTTTTTGGTAAGTCTAAGAACACCATATTTAAAATAACATAGTAAAATTCATGAAGATTAGCAGTACTTACATGGGTTTCCCTGTTTATAAGCATTGACAAGCTTATACTTTGTAACTAGAATATGAATACCACTAGGGCACAGTTTAACAAACACAGGTTTCTTAAAAAAGAAAACAAAACCCAATAAGTTTAATTTTCTCCTATGAGCACAAGCAATTATTAGAACTTACATTAATAAAATTTGGAATTAGCTTGTAGGAAACATATATGGTTGTACCTGTGCAAAATGGTGTTCAAAGTTATTTGTGGTCACTGATAAAGGAGAGCTGCATGAAAGTATGTCTGATGGGCAGCTGTCCTTAATTGTGACAGCAGTGTACAGGGAGAGTAGAGGTTCTTGGACAATGCATACCAAACCTAGAAGCTATTTATAGACCACAGCAACATCCTGAAAGAAAATTCGGAACCCATAAAGTTTCAGATTCTCTCTATAGCTACCATCACCAAGCAACCTGGCCTCTGCATAGCACAGCATGGCTTCTGAATGGCCTTTGAGTGTAATTCCACGAATTACAGTGACAGAATTTGGATGCTACAAGGGCAAGGATATCTTTGGAATGGTGAGCACCTGAGAGGAAGCTATAACTGTCACATCACTTGCAAACGCAAGGCGAGGACTTTACCCATGCATGGAACTGGGGAACACCAGCTTTGGGGAGGCACAGAGGAAGGACAACAGGAAAGGAATTACTAGAACGGTGACAGGTACTGGTAAAACATTGTAAAATGCCACTGACCTTGAAAGATGTTAAATTTCTCCCACACAAATACATTATGAAAATTTCAGGATCAGCTCAAAACAACTCTAGGGTTCAGTGTCAACCAAGGTATTACTAGACCAATCCAACACTTGTTTTATTGTATTTTTACCTTTTTCTTTTTAAACCCTGCTTGTCCTTCAGTGGGCTTTTATCCATATCCCTTGAAATACTCTTACCATTCATGACATTTTTCTATCATTACAAATGACAAAAATATGAACTTAATATCTGAAACCATTTGATGGACAGCAAGCATGGTAAGTATCATTTGACTGTCTCATTGTCACACTGTGCTTTTGTATTATGACTTTTCAGATAACAACATAAATTTATACAAATACCAACACATGATTAAAAAATGAGCATTAATCTCCTGAGCTATGTTATCCTAAATACAGGTATCTTTTACAAAATTCTGATTCTAGGAAAATTCAAAGTAAAACTGTGCCAAATCTCAACTAAACACTCTGTTCTTAAAACTTAATTTACCACTCTGTTCTGCTCTCTGATTGTCATCTCCACTTCTCCCAGCAACCAACAAGCATGAAGACAGGCATAGATTCTAAGAGAAGGAATTGAGGAAATGATAACTAAAATTGTATTTTCTGTCTGTCTCTCTCTCTCTGTTATTGAGTTTCATGACTATTTGCAATAAGGAAGAAAGGAAGGAGGAGAGAGAGGTTCACAGTGGATCACCAGTGAAACTAGACAGAAAGGTTCTAGATTTTGGCAATAAATGTTTCTTGCAGTTATTCAAGGTTTATGTTTAACCTGCTTTCCTGCCCTCTTTTCTTCTCAGGTCTATTTAACTTCTTTTATTTTAAAGCATTTCTGGATTTTGTTACCATGTCTACTCTAGCTCAGATCATCAACTCTCGTCTTAACTGTCTTGAAACTGAGTGCAACTTCCCAATCTTCAAGGTAGGACTAAAACTCATTTTGTGAAAAACAGCAGAGGATATGGATGAAGAAAAGAGAGGAAGAGATGAGTCATAAAAGAAGCATAGCTCACACAAGAGGGGAGATTGTTCAAAAGGTTGGCAATTGTCTGGAAGAGGGACGAGATGGGAAAGGAAACGGAAACAAGTAACTTATACCAGGTCTTTAGGAGATCCTTACTGATTTTGTCCCTGGCTCCTCATTAAAAAAAACAAAACAAAACAAAAACAAAACGAACAGCAACAACAACAACAAAAGCCAGAAAAAAACCCACAAAAAATCAAAACCAAAAAAAAAACGCAAAACAAAATAAAACCCAAAAACCAATAAAATCAACCTAATCAAAAATACAAACTCAAACCCTGGAGATGAGTTAGAGACAACTCAACAGTTCCAACAGTATCTTTTTACTTTCACAGATATATTTTTGTACTAATAATTCCCAGGCAATTTAAGTGTTCCTAAATTCCTAATTCTTCCTGAAAGCTACCAAGCTCTCATTAATTTGTGTTGGGTATGATGGATGCACCTTATTCTTTATGATACATAGTAACAATGTTTAGGTGACCACATAACTAGATTGTTGTAGTGCACTTTACATGAAATTGCCTCTTACCATTTGGAAGCAGCAGAACATATTTCCCATCATTTCCATTCAGCAAATTTACCTGTTCTGCAGTGGATGCCACTAATTTCTCTAGTTTAGTCTCTAAACTGCAGTTTAGAGACTTGATATCAAGTTTCACAAAGTAATTCTGCTATTTACTTATGTGAGTGACTGTGTTTCTTTTTGTGTGATTCTGCACGTCAGTAAGAGGAGGTCAGAAGATGAAATATTTTTAGTGTCCTCAACTGTGGAGCTTCCTTTTGATCCAAATCTTTTGATTTGCTGAACCTGAGGAATGTGCTGCACAGTTTATCTTTACCTTTTTTTGTAGGGACATGTGCAATGGATGAGTTTGTAAAACACAGGGGGTTTAGCAACACAGTAATTTCTGTGCTGAGCACAATCAAACTGCTTGTTTAATGAGTCAACTGAAATTTAAATTTGCTTTTATTTTTAATATTTTGTACCTAATGTTTTAAGCATTCAAAGTAATTAAAAATGAAATAAACAGAATAACATATTTTCAAATACTGTTTGTTTCTTCCTCTCATAGAAAACAAAAATTTCTTATTTAGTTTTTTTTCTCCTCCCTTCCTTGACTCCTTTCCTGAAGGATATTTTGTATTTCACCTCTGTGTTTCTGGGTGTTTACTTTTATTCTAGTAAGGATGTCATCATCAAATGGTTTTTCATTTATTTATGTTGAAACAATTATACTCAGATGTGAAAAAGACATGTTTCATTACTCCATAAAAAAAAAAAATTATTCCTTGATTTTTTTTTTCTGTTTATGAGTAGAGAGCAAGACAAAAATAAAGTGTGAATTAACAAAATGGGAATGCAGAACTCCTGGATTTTCTTTCCATGTCCATCTATGGCCTGTAATGTTCTGGAAGGACAATCACATATTGCTAAGAAATCAGGAATGATCCATTACTGTTTCCTCTTCCCTTGGTCACCTCTCAGCCAACTCTATTGCCTCCTGGTCTCCTCCTGTGGCCTTCCCAGAAGTGGGTGCTAGTGTTCCAGCTGTGATGCCAGGAGGTTGGCAATGGAAGAACCAGATGTCTCCAAGTTCCTGAAAAACTCCAACTACCCCCGTTTTCCCTGCCCCATTGTGTGCCTTGGGACAATGTTTTAGAAGACATCAAATTTGTGGGTCCTTTGAGGGGAAAGATGAGATTATTGGATTGTATCATACAACTCGTAAGGATTTGGTTCCAGAGAAGGAAAAACCTGGTTATCCTAAACTGGCATAAACTCACCCTGATGAACCATCAGCAAAAAAACAATTATGACGGTGCACCCACAGTTTTCAGCTGTGGGGCAAAAACTCAAACAGATGCAAACATGGAGCTTTCGGGGAACAAAAGTCAGTACTACCTGGCAGTGAGTGTTCTTCACTGAGGTTGTGCTATCTATGTGTTATTTCCAATAAGTGCACCAGCAGAGGACAGGGGACCTCTCTAAAATATTAATTAAAGTCATAAAAAAGCCATAAACATTCCAGCATTGATTGGATCACCCTATTTCATTTGTTCATTCAGAGAATTTTTATATTTAAATAAAATCAGGGAAACTGAATGTTTTGCAATACTCATCTCTCCTCTTTTCCTCCACATTTTTTCTGCCAAATTACTGGGAGTGTCTGAGGTCTCTCCAGGAAGAACTAGTAAGAAATCTGGCAAGATTTCATACAACTGGTAAGAAATCATACAAGTACAGAAGATGGATGTGAGTAATTTACTTCTTTAGTCTGCCTTATATGGACAAACAGTTGTCTGTTACCAACATTATTGCTAGCCGTTTATCCCATAAAGTGAAAGCAACTAGTGATACAAAGTAGATTGATATTACTGTCACTTGCTAATATGTCAGAATGATGTTCCACGTAGCAGGGAGTCAGACAGATTTGAACTGCATATTCAGGGAAAAACTGTGTCAGTATAACTCAGTATTGAAAGTTGCAGGATCAGTTAGAGTATTTAAAAATGTGTGGAAAATAGGATGACATTTAGAACACGGCAGAAAACTTTATGGAGCGACTGACATGTCCACAGCAGCAACATTGCAAGTGATCCACACCCACTTCACTTCTAAGGTATTTAAAGTACACTGAAACTCTTTCTTTAACCCTCAACAAGAATAACCAAGTGAGGGTTTCCTGCAGTCTTCATAACCCCAAAGGGCAGGAACGTCCTCTAGTAAATTCACCATACTGCAAAAATGCCAAGGGCCTCTAGAAAGTGAAAAGCTTGGGGGTAGTTAATGGATCAGACAGTACATGATCCCAAGTGACAAGTGCAACTTAAACTTTAAAATATGATGAACAAACAATCCCAGATTAAGCACAGTAGGGACTTGCCTGTTCCCATATTTCTCTGCTGTTGTGATTTTACATGTTACACCATGGCAGCCATGCAAATCAATTACAACTGGAAATGACAACTCTTCCAGTAATGCATATCACCATTGTTTAAAAGCTGCAAAAAGCATTCCACAAGCAATATAAAATCTCTTGCTTCATCTCTTTGGTCTCCACAAAGAAAGTAAAAACTCCCCATGCATACAATTAAACCCATGAGAACCAAAAATGAGTACTGAGATACAGTACTTAAAAATGTTAACAGTCCTGTGTAAGAACTATGATCTTTTCTATGTTACAGACAGAAAAAACATTGAAGAATAAGCCAGTGAGACACAAACCCTTATACTAACATAAGAAAAGAAATACTCATTTTAGTGGAATAGAATGATTCTCAGGTAATTGGGGAGGGAATAATAGTGATTGTAAATATAAATCCCACTCTGATCACAAGTATGCACACAATCCTCAGATGTACAACATTTTGAATGAGGGCATCTGTAAAGAGTCAATGGGTAATCACTGACCTCGTTGGATTTTTCAGTGTATAAAATGAACCATCAGCCATAATTTACTTCTCGTAGAGTGTGCAAGACATGGTCTACCTCAGGTCTGGTTTTTCAGATCTTCTTTATCAAATGTAATGAATAAAGCTGTACAGTTTTTTCTTTATGAAGCTTGTCTTGCAAAGTGTACTATGTGATGTTATATGATTTGGAATTTTTTGAGTTTTATTATAGTTTTATTACTATAGGATCAGGAAAATTATTTTTTTTTCATAGTTTTTCCCCCCAAAAGGGATATTTTTTCTCAAAATTAGATGAATTTTTATTCTAAACCAAATCTGTATTCTCAGAAAAGCAAGGTTTGTTTTTGTTTCAAATAGTAAAAACACCTAGGGAAACCAACATTAAAAGTTCCAAATCACATAAAAGGACAAAAATTCCTCAGATTAAACAATTTTATATTTTTTGCTATATTTGGTATATACCCAGTAGTCAGAACTTATATAAATGTGTTTGATAGACAACCTTACTGTGACATTACATAACATGACATGCAGTTATCTTCAAACAATGCCCTATCTGCATTGTTTCCCTATTCTTAAGCCAGACATCTAATAGGGGGTTACAATTTTTCAGAGTGACAGGGTTAGAATACATAATGTACAATTTTCCTTTGCACTCCCACAGAAGAATCTCATGCCTGCAGTGAACCCCTGGCATACATAAATATTTTAAATAAATATACTTCACTTCTTTTGGCATTTTGCATAGACAAAACCTATTTTCAGTCCTTGGAAAATTAGAGAACTGTGTTTCTCAGGCAAAACCAAGGTAGACCAAGATGCCATTAATTGGCATGGCTACTCTTGTCCCATGGGATTGATTAGGTCAGATATGGCTTCTAGGATCATCTGGGCAAGCTACTTTCAAGGCTCTAGAAGGTAAAAAATTCCAGCCTTGGAAAAAAATTTGTGAAAGTCAACCACACAGAAACAATCTCACAATCCTCTGTAAATGGGCAAATGTGAAATGTTCACTGCTGAATCTGAGAAAAGATCTGCCTTTAGGGCACTGTTTCTCATACAGTGTCTTTGGTGTGTTTCCAACTTTTCTTTCTTTTTGTTGTTTTACATGTTATTTTGTAATAACTCATAATGTTTTCTGTGGTTGTCTGTGATAAATGAAAACTAGATTTGAAAAGTAAAAAGTCTAAAAAAGTTTTTCTAAGCAAATACCTGTACAGGAGTTAGTTAGAATAACAAGTCGCTTTTTCTCCTAAACAGAGAGTTGAAATTCCAAGTTTGATTTCTAAATACATATGGAGAAACTGCAACCAGAAGGCTGCAGCACACAGGAGAGATTATATAATTGTAGAGGAAAGTTCAAATTACAAATTGTCACAAAGACTGAAACAATGCCCATAATCCTCACCACATTTCATCTTCTAACCTACTAACAACATATTGGTTATGACATCCTTTCCAATCTCTGCTGCAAAACAAACTGGGATTATGCTTCATTTAGCAAAGAGCTGGGCAGATTAATTCATAACCAATGAATCCTATTAGGTCTTACTTGGTCGTATCATTTTGATACTTAGAAACCTTCAGATGCTTTCTTGTTGTAGCTTATAATCTGTAGCTGGGCATACATAATGGAAAATCACATCAAAATAATTTGTAAATCCTCCTTGTGCCACTTAATACTCTGCTACTCATTCAGCTATTTGTGGGAAATATGATTGCCCCACCACCTCAAAAGAAGCAGAGTAAATTGCCTTGAATATATGAATACATTGTGGTACCTGTGATTTGAAAGGTATCTGCAGACAGAGTCAAGAATAAACAAGTAATCAAAACTAGCATAAATAGGAAGCTCTCTGATAGGAAGGCAAAAAGCTACAGAAACCATAAGAACTGTCAGATTAAGTCACTTCAAAAATTCATATGCCTAGTATCCCTTTTCTTATAGTGGTCAGGAGCGAATGAATAGGAAAAGTGTATGTGGAATGGAAAATAAAAACATACCCCATGACTGATGCTAGACCTTCAGGTAATCACTCATTTTAAGACCTGGGGTTTTATCCAGACCATGGAATTTAAGATTTTATCACTGTTTTCTCTACCACATTATTGAGTTAATTCATATTTTACCCTTCATAGCATTTCATACCAACAGATTCCTCGATATCATGACCATTCCTTCCCAGTTGTTCTCTGTATTCTGTATCAGTTTTGCTCAGGTTAGATCCTGAGAAGTATGCTGCATAAGGCACCATGATAGCTGTAGAAAGTCTACCTTAGTTTCCAGAAGGAGTCTCTGTGTAAGCAAAAAAGCTATAAGCTACTTTCTCACTCTCCCTTTTCATTCCTTCTAAATTTTCCTTGATATTGATCCTTCAATAAAATTATTGAAAAAAAGTCCTGATTTTGTTATTGCATTATTATTTTCATTATTTTATTATTATTAAATACAATATGATTTCAAGCTGGAAACGTGTCCCATTCACCCTGATTTTACAGACAGAACAAAAAGCTCTTGCATTTCTATTCAAAGTCTGTTTCCTGGGTTTAACAAGTGTTTAAAATCCCTTTATTCAACCAGTATTTTGCAAATCTAAATCTCAAGGCATGAGATTAGTGAATATTTCTTGTAAATCCACTAATATCCAGACATCCTTTTTCTTTTCAAAATATTTGTGAGAACTGAGTAATTTCCACAGCAAATTATGCAAATGTGCTGTACAAGCTCTCCAGTGCAGCCAGACAGTACAAATCCTGACCTTCCAACACTCCTGCTGTTCTTGCTCTGGTCTTCTCTTCATCAGGCTGCCAATCTATCCTACAAAGCAAAGTTTTGCAGTGCTGAAGTGTCCACTAAAAGCCAACATAACATCAGTGAGCTTCTATTACACAAGAGGACTAAACCCAGAACCAAAGACTCATATAAAGAAAAAGCTTCTGGACTGAATTTATCTAAAAGCGGCAGATAAGACTGTGAGGATAAATAAATAATTCCGCAGCCATGTTGTGCAAATGTTCAACTGGATAGATTGTTGAGTCAGAGATCAACAGAATGATGAAATATTCTAACTTCAGCTCTTACCACCTTCAATTAAGAAAAATCCCCAAATTATTAAATCTTAATTTAATCTTTCCAATAAGACACATCCAGGATCATTTTATCACACTCAATGTTCATGCTGTAGCACCTGAGATCAAACTGATCATCAGGTTCCAAATATGCATCTTCAGAGTTGCATTTTGTAAAAAATATGTACTTTTTCCATACATGAATGCGTTTGTGCTCTCCTAGGTGAATAACCAGAGGTATTGTTACAGCATGGTAAAACACTAACAGCTGTCCCAAAAATAATTGCTAGCCAGTATTAAGATAATTTTCCCTGGAATTTTTCATTAGATTTCCAATTCTGATTGGAAAAAAAATGGGATTTTATATCGATTTCTTCTGGCGATGTGACAGGAAGACAAAAACTTATTACAGTGCTATGTAGAGTTTAAATTTTCTAAAAAACAATGTACAAAAGGATCTGTAGAGACCTCCAAAATTTATATATTATAGTATTGCTTTCTTTCCATAAAACGCCAAGACAAGAATCAGTGGAAAGTGCAACAAGGCATTTTTGATTCTTTGTAAGAGTATTTCTATTTCTATTTCTATTTCTATTTCTATTTCTATTTCTATTTCTATTTCTATTTCTATTTCTATTTCTATTT
>VZUI01067155.1:12500-17960 GCA_013401135.1 Cettia cetti | reverse complement strand
TAGGTTTTTTTTTTTTTTTTTTTTTTTTTCCCCATACCTATTTACACTTCATTTTTAGACTCACTCCCAGGAGATTTTTAGCATTTTCCACGTTTAACCTGCTGGGAAAGGAAAAAAGAGAGGGAGGTGACAGTAGCTGTTCAGAGTTTGCCTTTCTGTGTGATTAGGCTGCAATACAGGCTGTGACACAGACTGGAGACATACAGGTCGGAGAGAGGACTGAAGTTAAGGCAGCTGATGATTAAACAAACTTGTTTGTGATAAGTCCCTTTTTCTTATGTGATAGCTCTGATGAACCTAGAGTTGCTTCGACTGTAGAGTTATATGAACCTATAAAAATATCAAAACCCAACACCTCCCTCATTATTCTGGTTGGTGTGAGCTGTAGCATATGTGATATTCCTCACGGTTTAAGGAAGGGATATTAGTGGGTACATATAGTGTTTGTATATGCAAATAAGTGTATTTATTTTGAGGTTGCATCGTAGGCTTTTCTTCCAGAGATTGGATTGGCTCCCTTTTTACTCTCATCTCCTTAAAAGAAGAAATAGTCATCTGTTCCAGTTCAGGAACCAGAATGAAATACTTTGCTTTGTCACAATTACCAAGTAGCCTTTGCTGCTCAGACGTGCACTGCCTAAACTCCCCAGGGGTTACTTTCCTGGGGAAGTTTTGCAGCTTCCAGTAGAAGTCACACATGTAGATCACAGCTCTGATTCTGATCCCTGGTCAAACACCACTGATTTGAACAGATTTAGCATTTCTGTTCATGCCAGCAGGATATAAGTATCAGGCCCTGTGTGTCCACAGGATCCCCAAACTGGCCTTTCCTTAATCATAACCCTGATGTACTTAAGCTTTTTGTATGTTGAACACCTGACAATGAGGTTTCTACCTCTAAAATTGTACTGGAAACATGTTTTATCCTGACTTTTGCATGGGATGAAGGAGCGCTTTGTAATATTTCTAAACCTTGCAGAGTTACTCTTTGAGGTTAAGGTTTAAAATAAAGAAAAATCTTTTATTAAAAGGCTTTTCTTTAGGAGAATTATGGTGTTGTCACTCTCTCCAGGATGCTATAAATGGGAGATGGTGGCTTTTGCCCTCTCTTGTGGCACTAAACTTGCTGAACATCACAACATTTGTATGTGTTTATCTCTGTAGCCAATGTAAAGAGCAAACAGGGATAAATAAAAAACGAGGAGTAAACAGTGTGACAGGGCAAGACTGGAATGACTTTGGCTTCGTATGGGTCTGCAGACCTGAGGCCGTGGTAAATCTGTATTAAAAATAAATAAAATATCTGCTGTAGAAGGGGGTCCTTGTCTCCCAGGTAATGGCTAAATGATGAGTAGATGAGCCATTGCCATATTGATTTAAACATTTTTTCCCAGCCAGTCAAGATTAACTTTGATTTGTTTTTACTTTCCTTTTACAGGTTCGCATTTAAAGCACTCTCAGAGCATTAATAGTCTGAAATTCTAGTAACTGAGAGACCTCTTGCTGGAAAACCAAGGGGTGAATGCATGAATCATTTTAGGTATCCTCATACTTCGCCATGAAGTTAATTTTTTTTAAACAAGCAGGAAAAAGGAAGTTTTACTCATTCACTGTGAATTTTGAAAAACCTGCATTTTCAGGGTGTTGGATTAAAAAAAAAGTCTTCTTAAGACTTTTGTAATGTAAAGTTGGTTATAATTTAACTGAGATGAGCTTTTTTATTTGTCAAAACTACCTTTCCTGTTATTGAATATAATTTTTAAACAAATTAATTTATGTAGTGATCATGATGCCAAAAAATACTATGTATTATATATGTTATATATTATAGTGGCCCTAGAAGAGCTCTTTCTTGATCAAAAATACACAAGTGGCAAAAGTCTACATATTTGCAGTAAAAATATACTCCCTTTTGCAACCCTGGGTTATATAGATTTAAAACTTATTCAGGTTTTAAGTTCACGAGAGTAAATCATAGTGGTGTAACTGCTTTATATAGGTGAGAAATTCTATTCACTGTAAGGCGTTGTACAACTTGACTTCTGCAGCTTCGAAACAGTTAAAGATCATGACAAATTATGTGTAGTGAAATACTCTGACCCCATTCAGTACCTATTTTCTCATTCAGTCTGAAATATATCCCTTTATTGCTTTGTGAATTAATAATATGATGTTGGACAACTACAGATGACTTCTTGTTAATTAGAATTTCAGATGCGTGCTATGATGCATCAGAACTTTCTCTATTTTCTGCTAATAGGACACACCGAGTGAATAGCAAAATGTTTTTCAAGAGCAGGAAAGGAAAATGATCTCCTGATCTAAATAAGATGTTGCCCTGAGGAGAGGCACCTAAATTCTCAATGACTGGCTTTCAGGAAAGTCTTTCAAAATCGTGGCACTTCTCAAATTTGGAATTTTGAGCAAGTGTTGAACTAAAGACCTGTGATGGGGAAAATCTGGTCTCTGTGGTGATAGGGAGAACATACTGACTATATGGCTTACATAAATTCGTAGTCTTTCCTAATTGGCTGTTTTATTTAATCAGGCCAGATCTTCATGTGCTAAAAAATAAATATAACTTTGCCATTAACTATGGGGCAGCTGAAGCTCCACAAATTTTATTTTTATCTGATAAATATTAGAGAAGGTAAGGGTACCCTTTGAATGCATTTCTGAGAGTAAGATGGCTCTAGGGGACCAACCTCACTGCTCTGGGTGTCTCATCCTAAATGAATTTCAGAATTTAGCTGGTGCACATCCTGGCTCACCTATAGACTTGAAAAACCTAGCCCTAATATTGGTGGTATGTTTCAGGCTTCACTGTACAACAAATATTTTTAAAACTAAAACCGAGAATTGAATTTTTTGATATCTTGTCACCTTTTCTTTGTTTTTAATTTCAACCTTGGCCTTACTGCCTAGTCACATAAGAGTCTATTCCAATGAATCCTTCAGAAAGAGGGGGAAAAAAATAAAAAAATCAACTTGCATCATGGTGCAAGATATTTTTCAAGATTCTCTCCCAAAATGTGAAGTAAAGGCCAAATTTACTGTCAATGGAAATGAAGTTTGTTCTGTTGAGGCAAACAGCTGAGCTCATGTCTGCCCACTGAACATCAGAACCAGCTGAAGCTGAATTATGAATTTGATGAGTTTTTGCTTTCTTATATAAGAGTGCCCTTACAGTGAGTTGACTAAGTTGGCTCTAATATCAAGTAGACTCATGTTCAAAAGCTGAAGGAGGGAAGGTGATAGAATTATTCCATGTGTTATTTTGTCCTGTGATGATGGAGGTAGTGTTGGCATCCACCAGCTCAGCCCTCACTCCGTGATGTCAGTTCTGGCTCCATGTATGACTGGAAGGGTAACGTGCGTTACCTTCCACTCAGGGTCTCCTTGGGTGACATCCATGGCACTACACTGACTTCTATCAGTTGGAAATCATGATAAATTTATAGCAACTGGACTGCCTGTTCCTTTCCCAAGTAAAAAAGATGGTGTATCAAAGGGCTTCCAAAGCACAAACGTATTTCTTGCTGGCTATCAACAGGAAATGAGAATTTGCATTTTTATCTGAGACACAAAAGGAAATACCTTGCTCTGTACTAGAAAGGAAAATCATGGAAACAACTCAGAAATTATTTTCCTAAATGTGGTTTGTATAGTTTTATAAGGCTAGTGTTATTTAAGGATAATCTCTTGTAACTTTTATTTCTGGATGTTTAACATGTTCCTCCTCTTGCTGTTGGAAGCACAAACACTGGACAAAATAACATGGCAGGGGGGCTGAAGCTAGATCTGAAGGAAACCATCATTAGATGCACCTCTCACTGAGCTTGTAAAGTAAAGAGGAACCACTTGCTGGAGTTTGCTTTGCCTTTTTGCTAAATCCTTTAAGGAAAGGAGGATATGCCCAGAAAATGGAAGTTTGAAGAATAGGGCTGAAGAAATGTGATAGATATATTGTGTCTGTGATCACTGATTGGCCACAGGTATTTTCCAGTACCTAAAGGGCTACAAGAGAGCTGGAGAGGGGCTTTGGATGAGGTCACAGAGTGAGAGGACAAGGGGGAATGGCTTCACACTGGAGCTCTTTGGTATAATTTCAGGGCATCAAATAGGACAGTGTGGTGCAAAGTGTAATTGTGAATCTCTCTTTAGCAACACGCAGAGAGGAAGGTGTTAAAATTCAATGGTTTGCGTGTCTTATCTTACTAAATAATGTCTTGTACAAATTTCTCATGAAAGCTGTAGCTTGACTTTTTTGACTTGTCCATTTTCATTCTGTTCAAAATGACAGTTTCTAAAGCCACCAAGAAAAAACAATGGGCTTCAGGCTGGACAAGTGCCAGAAAAAGGGCCAAGAGACCCCAGATTCAGGTACTTCTGTAAAAACCCAGCTTTTGAGTCTCAGTTGAACAAATGCTGACCCCATGCACAGTTGTGGAAGTTGGATGCTCTAATCCCATGTGGCAGACCCCAAGTGTGCAAGAAGAGACCAGAAATCTCAAGTTTGGGATGTTTTAAAAAAAGCATGAGGCTGATGAGAAAATTAGCTTTGACATTCTGAATTCATGCTGGAAAGTGTAGGGGAAAATGGATGATTATTAATAATCAGTAGCAGAAGTCAAATGTCTGAAGGACTATTTGAACTGCAATGATACCCTCTTAAAAGTTTGAAATGAACTCTTCATAAAAAGTTTAAAACTCAGGGTATTAGTTCATGCGTGTTTCTTTAATGTCTGATTGGGAGAAAGTGTAGAACAGATGTTTTTCCCTGTTGTCATAGATAGCTAACTTTTGTCTCTTTCTTTAAAATGTAAAATATGCATCACAGTTTGGAAAACATTCACAAACGATTACTTCCTACTGTGAGCTGGAGCTGCCTTCCAGAGGGATACATTATAGTCTGGTCAGATGCAATTGCCTGCAACTACTATTTCCTTTTTAAAAAAGCTTTGCCATCTTGATAAACTTTCATTAACTACTCAGCCTAACTTGGAATACGTTATTTATAAGCCAGGAATCTCTTCTTTAAGGATGTATAGAGACAGATACTGAAATAATGTCAAAATGGCAATTTTCCATTGGGGATGATGAAAGTGCGTTTGCTTATGACTATTCCCTATTTCATTCCAGCAACATTCCAACTATAATTTTAATTCTTCTGTAAAGAAAATATTTTGACAGCATAGAAAGGCATCACTGATGTTTGAAACTTGCCTTTTCTTCCCTTTTCCTCTCATACTGTTGTTTTTCAAGCTGAGGTGTCTTTATAATTTTTCAATATTCATTAAAAAGTCCCTTTCTCAAGCGAGAGATGAGCAAAATGAGCCCAGAGGCAAGGAATCAGTGCAGCCCTCTCCCAGGTGGGAATAGACACTTCCTTGTATTCCCTTCCTTTGCCACCATTTTGTTCCAGCCCTGAAAAGCAGCAAATGGTGGTTATTGTTTCTT
>VZUI01067155.1:0-10000 GCA_013401135.1 Cettia cetti | reverse complement strand
CATGAGAATCCTGGACAGGAAAAAAAAGAGTTACACAACACACAGAGGAAGATGCTGCTTAAGTGGGGTTTATTTCTTTTACACAAACAATTAATCAACCCTACAGTTTAAAATTTCATAGCAGAGAGAAAGATTTTGCCTTTCCTAAACCAAAAATTGAGACAACTCCCCCAACAAAATGCCCCTACTTTCAAATACCTGCTCCCAGACCCTTTCAAGCACTGTGCTCTTCACGGGGAATGCAGGGTTGAATATCAGCTGGAGTTTTTGGAATATTGTTGCTTCCCAGCAAAGACCCTGCTAAGACAATTTTTTTTTTTTAATTGAATGTATTCCTTATTAAATAGATAATTGACATAAGGTCAGAAAGGGCCGTTTCAGCACAGTCTCCCTAATACCAAAGTTTACCGCCGGCTGCACACTGCCTGCACGTTATGGCTTAATTGCAGATTTTTTGAAAAGACAAAAATATGTTCATATCTGAGGAATTATGTCTTGCAGCCTACTAAATATGCTAATGCAGTACTAAGCAGGGATAAAGTTCTTGCCATACCACCCAACAGTTGCGTGGGACACGCTGCCAAGTTATTGTTAATTGTAAAGCGCATGCAGGCTTTGCAATCCATCTTAATTGTCATACTTACTCCAGGTTTGGTGATAAGGCTAGATGGGCTGTTTTAAAGTGACAATGTTGACAAGGGGAAAGGGTGTGGGCCTGGGCTTGCGGTTCTGGAGGGGTTACGCGCTCTGACCTGCCGTAGGTTGATATGGACAGTCTGCAAGGGGATTTTAGTTGTCATGGGGTCCCCAGGCAGTTGAATAGAGTGACTGTCTGTCCTGCTTTTTCCTGTTAGGATCCTGACACGTGGAGCATTGATGAACTCAGCATAACGTTGAATAGGAGCTTTTTGGCAGCTGAGACACAAGGGCTAAGCTGCAGGTCAGAGATAACACTAGTGCAGATCTCCTCATGCACACAGTTAGTAGCATGCTTTCTTCCCTCCTGAGTGCAGGAAATAGCTCATGTTAAATACGTTCACTTTTCAGCTTTCCTTTCTTCTAAAATGCAGCTTGACAGATTGGGCTTTTCAGCTTCCCCCCCTCCTTTTTTTTATTTTTTTTTTCCACCACCTCTGCTTTCTACCTCAGAAATACTCCTCAGGAAGCAGGAGTTAATCTTGGTGAGGAAACGATAAGGTGATACTTGATTTTTCAGGGGAAAGCAGAAGGATATGACTGCCCGGTAACTGCAGAGAAATTTGCAGGGACGCCTTTTTTTAGGGCTTCCCTTTGCTTTTTCCTTTCTCCTCCTTAGAGCAGAGAATGGGCAGGTCTGGCTGGAGGTAGGCAAGGGGTTTAAATAGCATCGGGGGCAGGAAGGAAGTGCTGGGAAGGTACATCGATAAAAGCCGCTTCCCCGCTCTTCTCTATCAGCTCCCTGGATCAGGTGAATTGGGTCGTTCCTTTCCCAACTTTGATGCATCCTGGCTGGCACAGAAACGTGTCTTTGAAGTTGTTTTATATTCGGCCAAGTTTTTTTACGTGGTTCCCAAAGAAAGAGGGCGAGCATTGTCTCCGCTAAATGATGTCAGGCCGGCATCCTGTGTACCGAGACAATGTTGAAGCCTCTATCTGCTCTTGGCATTGCTCTTGAGGCTGCCTGGGCTGTTTGAAGTGTTTGTGTCAGCAGGCCCTGAACCTGATGGAGATTTGGGGAGGAGGTGGCTCTTAAACTGCCCTTTGCCTGTGTGTGCACACACGTGTGGTTTGTTGGGTGGCAGCGAGCCTGAGATCACCCAACTCATCACGCAGGCGTGCCTGGAGCCAGAATCCTCCCCAAAGGGAGTGGAACTGTGCACATTTGTGTTGGGCTTTGAGGTGGCGCAGCACCTCTCCATAGGAAGAGCCTGGCTGGTGATGGGGGCTCTCCAGCAGGAGCAGGGGAGAGCCAGGATGAGACCCTATTGTGCGGCCTGTCCGCATTAGCAGATTCCTGTGCCTGTGTTTAGACTTTCCACGACTTAATTGGGCCTCTGCAGTGAACCGTTTGCAGCCAAGGGGCCAAGGCTATTGTTTGTTCCTGTGGCTATCACCACAGACAGGAGAAGTATAGACATAAATACAGCCTTTGTTACACTCTGGATGCTCCTTTTGCTATCCTGAACGATTTCATGCTCGCTCTTGGGTGACTTCAGCAGCTTTTCCAATAGATGCATTTTTTTCACTTTCTTGGAGAGGTGGGAAGTGGCTGGAAAAAGGATGGCAGAATCAGTTTGCATTAAATGGCCTTGCAGGGAACTGCTGCTCCCTGTTTTCTGCTTTCTGTGTAAGCAAAGGGTCTGTGGCCACAGCCAGTGCCACTCAGAGCTTGGAAACACTTCCCAACTGCCTCCGTGGGGTTGCACATTTTTCCTGGGAAAACAGTGCTGGGAGCTCTGTGCATTTTCTTTGCTAAGCCGTGAATTCATTATGAAATTTATAGGATGAGATCCACGACTCTGCTAATGCTTCCACACAGCAGTTTGGCCTTTTCATTCCAGAGAGGGTTGGACAGGAGCTAAGAAGATCTGGCTTTTGTTTCCAACTCTTCTACAACTTCCTGTATGACCTTGGGCAAGTTGCTTAATCAAGCTGTCTCGAGCTTTCCTTTGTAGTAATGTTGCTTGCAAATGTTAGAAGAGTTGTGAATATGCAAGGTTGATTTGGTAGGTGACATTCAGGTACTAATTTGACACCTTGCAGAGAAAAAACAGCCCTGTGAAATAAGAAAACTGAAGTCTCAGTATCTCACCTTGGCTTCAAATGCAGGACTCAATGAAACACCAAGAGCAGCAAGATGCTGGCTGGTCTGAATCAGGGTTAGTTACACAGAGTGCCAACCCTGGGCATAAATTTTGCTCTGAAATAGAATGGAATAAATCATGGAACATTATCCAAATGAAGGTCAGAGAGCATGTGTAGTGATAGCAGACCAGAAATATGAAGATAGGACCTGAAGATGAGGACAGAGATATCAGGGGTACCTGTATGACATAGTAAGATTAGTCTGAATTGTGGGGGTTGTTCAGCCTGAAGGAGGCTCTGGGGAGACCTTAGAGGCCCTTGCAGTGCCTAAAGGGGCTCCAAGAGAGCTGGTAAGGGTCTTAGGACAAGGGCCTGGAGTAACAGGACATGGAGAATGATTCCAAACCGGCAGAGAGTAGCTTTAGATGGGATATTTGGGAATAAATTCTTCCTTGTGAGGGTGGTAAGGCACAGGTTTCCCAGAGGAGCTGTGGCTGCCCCTGGATCCCTGGAAGTGTCTAAGATTGCACAGGGCTTGGGGCAACCAGGTCTAGTGGAAGGTGTCCCTGCCCACAGAAAGGTGTTAGGAATGAGATGGTCTTTAAAGTCTCTTCCAACTCAAGTCATTCTGTGATCCCATGAATTTCCTTGTAGGAACAGACCTTTTGCTGGCCTTGCATGCAGAGGAGATGGAAGCCTATGCTCTACATCCCCCAGGGAAAGAGAACTTGTCCTAAGTGTGCAGCCCATACCATTCAAGGCTAAGCTGTAATACAGTGACAGGAGCAGATGACTCTTGGTTTGGGGCAGGCAGGGCTGAGTGATTTTCTTAGAAGTGCTGGAATGTGCACACGCAGAAACTGAAATGTGTGCGAGCTACAGAAAGCTCACACCACCTTCATTAAAGCCATGGACATCTGAGTGCCTGAAGATCTGATAGGGCTTGTTCTTTTAAAGTGGTAAAAGTATGTTATTAAAGACTAGCATATCTAGGAGCTTGATCACAGCCTGGTTTATAGGGAGTGGTAATATCTTTATTAAGCCAACTGATATAGTTGGAGGGGGAAAAAACAGACAAGGCCTCTACAGGGCTCTTTACTGTAATTAAAATAGGCTGCTTATATGTAGTTAAATAATATGTAAACTCTTAAGGCCAAATGCTGCAGCTAGTTACTATCAGTGAGAAACTGTAAACTACAAAATCCCAAACCAGGAAGTCCCATGGAGATAAAAAAATATCTAAAGAGCAGTCAGAAATGTGCCCCATATTATTGATGCTTCAAGCGGTATTAAGTTGTGAGGGGCTGGAATGTAAACAGAGTTACAGATGTCTGATGCCGTAGGTTGAATTAGGGAAGCAGGAAATGCACTCCTTCGCTTGGGATGTTTGGAAAAAAACACCTTCTGCTTGGCTTTATCTGAAACTGTTAAAGGTTTGTTTAACCTACAAAATAATTCGGAGGAGAATACACCAGGCAAAGTTGTTTCTTCTATTTATAGTGCCAAAAATAGGAGCTGTGCAAAGCAGCAGAACGTAGTCCCAGTTCAGAGAGCTACATTTTAGAAATGACCTAATGAGAGAGGGTCACAGCAAGGGTAGATTGTGTCACAATGGAAAAAACTACAGCTGTACACACATATGGCTACTCGTGGTAGGCAAGCCTGATCTTAGAGAGACAATTATTGTATGTATCTTTGTAATGTAAAGCTAATGACTGTTTTCCTCCCTCGGGGTGAAGTGCAAAGGATCAGTTTTGTTTCTTAGAAGAGGGTGGGAGAACAGTCTCTATAAACCGCTCTGGTAATCCTGATACTTTATTTCCCAACCTTGAAGGCCTACAGCCTTATCTTATCTGCCTATGGTTGTTGTTACCCCTGCCAAACGCTGCTGATGGGCTGCTAACATCATTACATTTGCCTCTGATTTGCGTAGGTTTAGCACAGAGCAGACATTGCCTGTTGCATGTTCTGATGCAGGCCCTGCTCCTCTTGAATTTACCCCAAAGAAGGCAACCTGTTGCTTTGAAGGAGTGGGGTTTTTTTGTTGTTTGAAATAGCATTAAAAAGCTCAGAACCCACTTTTCTGTGCCCAGCAGGAGGTGAATTGTGGTGATGCAGGATCTGAGCTGTGTGGGGACAGGGGCTCACAGGAGGGTGATGTGCAGTGGTGGCTGCCTTGTTCCTCAGAGGCAGAATTACCCTCATGAAGGCTGGAGAGGAGCAATTTACAAGGACATGCTGTGACAGGACAAGGGGGAATGACTTTTAAAGGACAGAGGGCAGGTTTAGATTGGATAGTGGGAGGGAATTCCTCCCTGTAAGGGTGGTGAGGCCCTGGCACAGGGTGCCCAGAGAAGCTGTGGCTGCCCCTAGAAATGTCCAAGGGCAGGTTGGATGCAGCTTGGAGCAACCTGGGATAGTGTAAGGAGTCCCTGCCAATGGCAGGGGGTTGATATGAGATGGTCTTTAGGATGTCTTTCAACCCAAACTATTCTACTATTCTGATGATGCTCTGGGGCATGATAACCTCCTACTGCATTTACAATGAACAGCGATTTGTGTTGCGGATTTCTGAGGATTTAAATTTCTCAGGTCCTGCAGGTTCTATGCTGGCCACAACACGGGACACTTTGTTATAACAGACAGCCCTCACAAACCTGAAATAGTCTTTGTCCTTTTCGTCGTGATTGTTGTTGGTAAACTAGTATAAATGGGAAGTGCCATTTCCTTCACATTGTTTGAAGTGTATTTGTTCAAGAAATAACTGAATAACAGTTTTCCATTTTTAAAACAGGAGACTTTTTCCCTTAGTGCCCTAACTCTAAATTAGTATTCTGGATATCCCCATGAGCACAGAATAGGAGGGAAGCTAGGTTAGGGTCCAGGCATTAAGGCATCCTAGGAGTTAATCTTTCTCCTAATAATTAAGTTTTTATTTACTTACTTATTAGTTTTGACTGTCATTTATTTCTTACTTCCAGCTGAAATGCTGAGTTAGGAGGAAAAAAGGGGTGTCAAGTACACATTTTGGAACTATTTTGTTTGGATGACACCTAGGTAACATCAGAGACACCTTTCCTGGGTGGGAGCTCTGAGGCAGAGCAGAATTACTGTGGCAACGTGGGTTTCCTGAGTTTCCTTTTTGCACACTCATTTGAATTAGTGACTTTTAAAAAAAAAGTCTTCATTTCTTCTGTGTCTGCAGTACGCTTTCCTCATTTTTTTCCCTTCATTCCTCAGTTTTTTGTTATTTCATAAGCCTGAAACAACAGCAGTGTCTCGACTGATGGTAAGGGAATAGGTGAGAGTGTGAAAGTTCATTATAATTAAATCATCCAACATAAAAAAAAAAAAGCAAAAAAAAGAAAAAAAAGCGTTGAATTTGTTTTTGTGAGCAGTGCTAGTTGCCTTGCCAGTCTGAAGCTGGCACTGTGGGTTTGCTGTAATCACTGAGCTGAGAAAAAGAGACACGGGTTTGTTTGTTTGTTTGTCATCATGGAGTTGAGCAGGACTTAAGCACTTGAATGCACAACACTTTTCTCTGCTGTCTCTCTGGGTTCTGAATTCCGCATAAATTCCCCCCTTTTGATTCCTCCAATCTGTTTTCCTGACCCTCCTTAAGAATTAGGATTTATATATATCTCATGTGAATATCAGCTTGGAAAATGTGCCTTTTTGATTTTAAAAAGGAAGTGTGATAAAAATCAATTGCACCTGTGGCTTTGAGTGCTTTGCTGCAGCAGTGTCGCCTAGAGAAGATAAGTGTGTGTGTGTTGTTTGGCTTTGGGGACACCCAAGCCTCTTTCTGTCCTGGTGCTGGGTCTGTAGCAGGATGGCACCTTAGGTTTGCTCTGGTACAGTGTGGCAGGTGGGCAAATGCCCAGAACCTGGATCCTGGACATGGTGCAATATGCTGTAGCATAACATACAGACCTTTGGTTTCAACAAAAAGTTCAAAGATTAGGAGTAGTAAAACACACATTAAAAAGGAAAAAATGTTGTAATCAAGAAAGATGACACAGAGCAAAACCAAGGGAAAGCAATTCCTCTTGTCTCCCAGCCCTGACTAGTGCACTCCATCACCAAAGCCAATAGTTCTCTGTCACTTGGAGAGCAGATTCCAAAGGCCTGTGCTATGCAGTATTTTCAGTGTAGCTGGTGAAGATCAAATAGTGAGACCACAGAGCCTTCACCTTGTTTTGGGAGCAGGGACCCTGCCTGGCTGGGCTGCTCTGCTGCTGTGTGGAAGGTCACACCCCTCCTGTCACACACTGCCTGCCCAGCCCGGCCCTGGCTGTAAAGGCTGTGCCAGAGGCAAGGAAAGGGATGGAAAGACATGTGGTGGAAAGATGTTGTGCTCAAGCATTCCTCAACTTGCAGATGGCAAACTCCAAACTAGTACAGGCCAGCCAGAGCAGCCAAAGGCTCTTCTTACGTCCTTTCAAAGCTGAGGTTTAGGCACGGAGTTAGTGCTGATTGCTTGAACCCTACTGAGGTCTGAGGAGGTGGGTACAGCACTGAGTACCAGTTATGGATCTCTGCTCTTCTCTTGGCTCTCCACTTGCTCCTTGTGACTGCAAATTGCATCCTCAGTGTGACACTTTCTTTAGTTGTGTCACACTTTTGGATCTTTGGCTGGTGAATAATTAAAAGTGAGTGTGCCACTCATTTGAGTGATGGAGCAGGCAAAGGACTCATCTGTAAGGCAAGTGGCCATTTCCAAAGCAAGGCATGAAGATCATGGGATTATTAAAGTTGGAAGACTCCTCTGAAGTAATCGAGTCCCAGTGTAAACCCAGCCCCACCGTGTTCACCACTAAGCCATATCCCCTTGTGCTACATCCACACATCTTTGGAACCCTTCCAGGGATGGTGATTCCATCATTTCCCTGGGCAGCCTGCTCCAGTGCATAACTAGTCACTTTCTGGACCTCATGCTTCAGTCACAGTCAGGGGCTTTCCTCTGCCTTGCTTTCCAGCTGATCCTTCTGGGAGGAAGGAGAAAGTCTTGAGCTGTGCCACCTCCCCCAGCAGCAGAGACTGGCAGGGCACACTGGCAGTGCTGCTTTGTTGTGGCCTGTGCCAGCTGCAATGGTGAGGGTGGGCAGGGAGCCCCACTCACCGTGGCCTTTCCAAACCCTTGATGCTCTGGAGTTCAGGCTGCGTGGGAGTTTTGCCTGATCTGGTAGGTATGCAGTCAACATAATGTTCCAGTAAAGCTTACACACTTGAAACAAAACTGCTTTGTGCTGGAAAAAGGCGAGCTCCAGCAGTAGGGAGCCTCCAGCAGTCTTGTACCTCATATTTCTTATTTACAACCCTGGTGTTTTCTCTTCTTGTTAACTTGGATAGGGCTTGAAGCAACCTGGTCTAGTGTAACTTGAGGAGATATTTGAGGTCCCTTCCAACCCATTCTGGCATCCTGTGTTTCCATGAACTTGACCTTCTCACCTCCTGCACACCATGCACAGACTGTCACCAGGTTTCCCTTCCCTGGTGCTGACTGAGGTGCTGGTTAGACCACACAGCTCCTTAGGATGATACAGACAGTCTGATCTCTGGAGAAACTCTCCAGATCTACCCACCTTGCTTGAATTTAAGCCTTGACACATCTGTGAGTCAGCACAGTGGTGATACATTCTGCCAGATGCTTTCCAAGAAGAGTCGCCCTGACCCAGAGGTTTTGGTAGTCATCTCTGACATAGACCTCAGCCAGCTTTCCACAGGGCAGTCCTGTGGAGATTGCCAATGAGCCAGCATGAAGCACTTGCTTTTACACCAGCTCTTCCACTGCTAATGCTTACTGTGTCTGGGATGTCTCAGGCCATGGTGATTTCATGCTCTCATATCCACACTCAGACAGTTTGCATCTGAGTGTGCTGCCCCTCCAACAGTTTGCAAGGATGTGGGTGTCTGGTGTTGCCTCTATCAGCCCCTTGCACCTTCGGTTGGCAGCCAAGCCAGTCATCCTTATTAATAGAAGGCTGGATTTCTGTGGTGAGACGTTGAGGTTGGTGTCACAGGGTGCAGCTCGGCGATAAGGACGTGAGTCTGCTTCCTTGGAGGGCTGGCTAGGAGAGCTCCAACAAGCCCAGCCTGGACATGTGAAATGTCCCTGTAGGACTCACCCTTCCAGGCTCCTCCCAGGTCATCTAGCTCAGAGGGCAGGCTGGTATGGAAGGCTCTCAGCACTGCAGCTGCCCAGGGTTGGCCAGGAGAAAGGGAAGGCTGGAAAAAGTTTTAAGGTTCAGGAGTCTACATTTAACCACCCAACAGTGTCCTGGCCAACCCCAGCATCCCCTGCCAGCTGTGGAGGTAAGCCCACAGCAGGTCAGACCTAGGGATCATCGTGCCCCATCTCTGACCACAGTAAACTGCAAATTCCTGGGGAGATGCAGAGGATCAGGAGATGCAGACAGTGACTTTTCCCAGTCCTCCCCATGTGCAGTAACTGTGTCCTTGTGTGTTTGGTGTGGTGTGAGCCCTACAGCCTCAAAGTGCCCTTGCAGCCATTTAACAGAGTTGTCTCCAAGGAGCAGACCAGGGTCAGTCTTGTGCTGTCCTTGTGTTTTGTTCTTGAGATGGACAGATGGACCAAAGTATTTGAGTTTATTGTTTCATGACACTGGCAGGCAAAGAGAGGGAAAAATCAAAGACAATCAACCCTATGAGAAGTTCCTGTGTCAGGACTGTCTCTAACTAACGCAGGAGGAATTATCACGTTGGCCCATTTATTATCTTGTTTTCAGAGGCCTTTCTAAAACTACCCATGAGAGTGAATAATTGTATCAACAGTTAAAGTTATTAATATGCCATTGATAAATATGAATAATCATAAAGGTTAAAATCATTAACAGTTGGGGGTTTTTTTGCTGTTGTTTTTCTTAGCTTTTTACCTCCCTCCTGCTGCAAGGGGACCATCCCAGCCGGAAACCTCTGCTTTTAAAGAAGGGCTTGCTGAGGAGAAAGGAGTGAGTTTCCTAAGCCACGGGATCAAAGCAAAACCTCCCAGCCCGGCCAGCACACAGGTTTCCTCCCTCTCCCAGGTTCCCAGCTCGTGTCCGGGCTGGATGTCCAGCTCAGCCGCCCCCATGGATGCCATGAGTGCTCTCAGCTACCTCAAGATCACCTTTTTTTTTTTTTTTTTTTTTTTTTTTTTTTTTTTAAATGCTTTTTGTCTGCTCTTTGTGTGCCGAGGATGCGGCTCCGGGCGGGG
>VZUI01067152.1:0-15408 GCA_013401135.1 Cettia cetti | reverse complement strand
AGCCAAAAATGTCAGGGTACCTCTGCCTTTCCTAAGAGAAAAGCCCCAGCAAAGGGGCTGCAGCCAGCTGCACCCTTCCCCCCATCTTGGCCACTTCTGTCTCTCTTAAGTACTGATCATTATCATATCTTAGGCAGCAAACGGGACAAAATTCCCTGAGAGAAAGGAAAAATCCTAACTTCCAACAGGAGTCACTCCAGCAGCTCCATGTCCTCCCCATGTTGGGGACTCCAAAGCTGGAGGCAGCTCTGGAGATGGGTCTCAACAGAGTGGGGCAGAGGGAGATTCCCTCCCCTCAGCTGCTGCCTATGCTGCTGGGGATGCAGCCCAGAACACAGGTAGTTTTCTGTGAGGTCAGCACACTCTGCCAGGAGCCATTTTCCCTTAAAAATACCAGAGTTCTTCCACCTTAAACGTCACATCCAACACAAGTATGGCTGCTGCCACTGTCCTTGATATATGTTCCAGAATAATTCCAGGCTGGGTTACCCTGGGGGTGAGATTAGTTATTTGGTCCAGAGCCATTGTAATAAATGATACAGAATAATTCGAGGTTTTCATAGGTATATAAAATCATATGTTTGAGAAACATGTGTCCCGAAACAGTGCTGCCTTCGTTAGCAGCCAGAGATATGGCCTATTTGCAACCGAAAAGAGGGCAGCATCGGGAGGAGATGGGTCTCCTCCAAAGATGGGATTGCCAATGACCCGGTGATTGACACCTGATAGGCATCTGGGCAACATCATCACCAGAGTGCATCCCAATACCAGATTCCATAAATCAAATCAAACAATCATCCTTTCCCAGAAAGCTGTTCAGTTGACTAACAGCAGTGGAAGGAAGCTCCATTAATATTCAAGAAAAGAGAAAAGGACAAAGGAGGATGGAGCAACGCAACATTCCACCAGAAAACAGTATAAAAACGGATCCTGCAAAAACGGACTTTGTGAACAGGGCAGGTTCAGTGCAATAGAGGCCGAATCTCAGTTCATCCAGCTCCAACCCCGGGCTTGGAACTGATTTTGTTTGATTGTGGCTTTCTCAGACTTTTTTCTATGGCAATTTGTCAATAAATTCCTTTTTATTGATTAAAATTGGCTTTTCATTTATAACAGCCATCATGCACATCCATCTTCTACAGGTTTATTCCAAGGTTGGGGATATGGGGGCCACCCAGAGTGGCTGTTTGCCTGCCTTCATTCTGCAGAAACTTGTTGCAGCAAAACTCTGCTGAGCTGTGTCCTGATGCCAGCACAAACTCAACACTGAAACTGCTCTCTTTTTCAGGGAGAATAATACCCTAGTGAGGAGGAATTCACACCATACCAGACCTGCAATCACTCTGTGAGAAAACGATGCTCACTTTTAGAAATTTCAAAAGTTTATTAAGACTTAAGAAAATACAACAAAGGACTGAATAAGGAAAGATTACAGCACTGTGAACATGAAACTACACCACCATGTGCTTGTCTACAAAATGGATGCTCTGCTTTTTATACCCTTGGACCCTCCCAAAGTCTTGTCAGTCCACTCCTTCTCTGCCATCCATTGGTGGAGATCACTTTCTTACATCTCGCCTGGAGGGCAGTGCTGCCATGCCACGCCTGTTAGTAACAAGCCAGCCCTCCCCCGATGCCCTGGCTATCAAGGCCATCCGGTGACAACAATACAGGGGGAGAGGAAAGAGGTCTATGGGGAGAACATGCCATGATAACATAACTATACATCTATAAAACTTAACATACACATAATAATAGTCCCTTAATTGTGAGAGCCAACCATCGCATTACCCATCTATAAAACTCTGAAAATAAATTTCTTTGTAATTTTGTGTAATTAAGTAATAATTCCCTCCCTAAGTGTCTGTTGGCCATTGGGATACAAAACAACATTTATGGCTGATGACTGCCATGTGAGGGGAGCAAGAGTGATGGGATGGGAATGGGGAGGGGACAGTGGGGCTCTTTGGGGGCGGCTGGTGCCAGGCTGCCCTGGGACACTGGGGATAGGACTGTAGATGTCCCAAGGAGCTGCTCCTTGCTTGCTGAGATGCCCCAGCCTCCTGCAATAAGGCAGTGGCTGTAAAGGCAACCAATGTTTGGGGGCAGGGGAGCAGCAGCTGACAAGCCAGTATTGATTCAGAGGGTGCTGCATGCTGCTCCCTCCTGCACAGTCACAGGAGCCAGGGTCACCTGGGATTAGGAGGGCAGGGAAGACGGGGCACCTTTGGCAAGTGGTGAGGCAGGGTGACAGCTGGGGACAACGCCAAGAGTCACCTCCCTCACAATGTTGCATGGTGTTCTCCTGCATGTGCTGCAACACTGGGCTGAGGCTGGGGTCATCCTTCAGGGTCTCTCAGCCTGAAAGGGTACTGGAGAGTCTCCAAAGCACACTCACACTCCAAGACCCTCCCTCCCACTCCCCTGAAGTTTGCTCTTGCTGAAACTTGCTGGAAATGGCTGCTCCTTATGCCCCTATTCCTTCCCAGCTGCCTGACCGGTTGTGCAGGGATACCCACATTTTTGCCCCAAAAATATGTGCCTGAAGTTTTTCCTGTTGACTTCTGTCTTGCCCTGACCCTTCTTTCTTCCTCCCCCCCAACTTACCTGCTTAGGGCCTGAATAAATCTTTTCCTCCCCCTGGCACAGCATCACTGTTCCTTGTAAGAAATCCCCCAAAGGGGACAAATCAGGATGAGTGGGGCCCTTTCTCCATGCCAGCACCCGGCTCAGTAATGAACTGACACCCTGGTGGTTCTTGGGTTTGA
The DNA here is from genome assembly GCA_013401135.1 of Cettia cetti. Classification (NCBI taxonomy): domain Eukaryota; kingdom Metazoa; phylum Chordata; class Aves; order Passeriformes; family Sylviidae; genus Cettia; species Cettia cetti. The sequence goes on along the minus strand of VZUI01067152.1, from coordinate 12,640 downwards.
GCTGTTTTATTGTCAGTGTTTCAGGAACAGCATCACCAGCCCTTGACATGGTAAATACAAAATTTAGTGACACCTGACTGCTGCCTGACTCAGTTTCCCCATCAGTGACACACAGCTGATGCCCAGGGCCACATCACACACCTGCCGGGGCTGCACAGTGCCGGGGAGCCTTGGGGCGCTGTTCCAGGGCACTGTCTGTGGGGGGACCCCCCCCTCTGCCCACACAGGGAACAGGAAATAGCCAGTACCATTAATTTCCACTAAATAATTTTGCTGGTTCAGCAGGGTTTGTAACAGAACTGTAAGGAATGGATTTTTTTCAGTTCCCTAAGTATTGCAGTGATATATCCAAAGGTAAGAAATTATTTAGTTGTGTCAAGGAAAACGAAACTGAGTTGCAAAAAGGAAAGTTCCCTATCCCACAGCATTCAGCTCCAGCACAGACCTTAAAAAATAGTCTTGTTTCCTTCCCTGTTCATCTTCAGTGGAAACCCTAGCTTGGAGCATGGCAGGATGACTCATGGGACACTGGAAGCTGCCAGCACCAGCCTGAGCTTTGCTCGTCCCAGTGTCCACCCCTTGTCCCTTATCCCCTCACTGCAGGGCAAAGAACCTTGTTCTACCTTGTTTTTCTATCCAGTGTTGATGACAAAGCACAAAGCTCCAGGAGAGGGTTCACACCCCTGGAAAGTACGCCCAGAACTTGGATTTACACCAGATACTGACAATGTCCAAATGCAGCCTTGCAGCTGGAATAACTCAAACATGGCTTTTCCTGGCTCTGGTGCTCTGCTGCTGGCTGAAAAGAACTCACATGCACATGGACACCTGGACTCCTTTCTTGCACCATCATGGACTCTGCAGGCACAGAGGTGCCTGGGAGTCCCGTCCCTCCCACCATCCCCTTGCCTTGATACCAAAGTGCAGACTATTCCCAGCCAGTGGTACCCCTGCCCGAAGCTGCCTCCAGCAGCTGTGGGGCTGCTGCATGGAGACAGATGCTATTCAGAGCCCAGCATGGGTACTCACTGCTGCCCCATGTCCTGTTTCCTCCCTGGCCACCCTCACTCACTTCCTGGCACCTGGGTGGAAGGGGAAGGGATGCCAGCCCGGCCAGATCCAGCACTGCCTGCAGCCCTAACACATGGATAGGTGTGCAGCCACACACCTGCAGACTGCAGACATCAGAGGAGACCCGGGAGGGACATGGCCTGCCCAGCACAGCCCTTGGGCGCAGAGGAGAACAAGGGGCAGCCTACTGCATGCCCACCCTGTTGGGGCACTCCAGAGGGATAAACAAAAGGAATTGGAAGTCTAAATGTGTAATCAAGATTATGATTCCATTGGCATAACAAAGGCTTGGTGGGCTCAGGCTCCTGACTGGAATATTAATATAGAAGGATGAAGCTTGTTTTGGAAAGACAGGCAGTGGATTAAGGGGAAATGTACTGTTTTGTATAGGAAGGCTTGCAATCCAATGATAGCCTGGATGCCATCCTGCCAAGCTGAGGGGCTTTCCATGAGCAATTTCCAGGCTCACTCAAACCCCGTGACATCAGAATGAGGGAGAATGTCCCTACCCAAGCAGATGGTTTGGTACCAGGACAGCAGGGGCAGACTGTCCAGAAAACAATCCCAAGGCTTTAAAACTGATTTTATTTTTCTTTGAGAAGATGCCAGTAGAAGAGAAAGGCTATGGCTTTGCTTCTAACGTTCGGGTGTGGATGGGGATTTTGGGGCGAAATCAGTAGGATGAATGCCACCCAGACATGAAAGAACTCCTTGCCTTGCAGAGGGGAAAGAGTGAGAGCTTGGGACTGGGAATAGGAACCTCTGGGGTATGGGAGCAGGATACTCAGGGCTTTGTCAAGGTATGGTTCAAATTGCACCACATATGGACAGTCTAAAGCTCTGTGAGCCCAGTGCCAGGGTCTGGCCACCTTCATGGGGAAAACCTTGTCCTAGAGCAATTTCCCTGACCCTGCTGGGTGCTGCCCTGCCCCTCTGTCCACCTCAGACGTCTCCAGCCCCCCCGATATTGGTCATGTCTGCTGTTCACAGCTCACTGGTCCAGGTTGAGAGAAGCTGCAGGACACAACAGCAACAGCCACATCAAAGGTCATGTCAGGATGGGGACCATCCCATGCTGTCTCCAAACTCTAGAGAAATTGGGAAGCAAGTAGGCAGGTTTGAGTGTAAACACATCCACCCAGAATGTGAGATCAAGAAGCCAAAAGGAACAGAGAAAGGATTCAGCAGGCAAGGCAGTGAGAGTACTTGGAGAGGAAGGGGACAGGCAAAGCCAGAGCTGATGTTCTGGGGCGGAAAGGGAAATGATGGATACTGTGATGCCAAGAGCATTCACAGCCTCAGTGCTTCAACCGGAACCAGCCAGTGTGTGCAGTCAGCACCACTGAGGCAACAATCCTGCCAGGAGCAGGGCTGGGGAGCCTGGAGAGGCAGAATAGTGCAGGCAGGCCAGGTCTGGCAGCTCTATGTGGATACAGGCAGAGCAGGCAGCAGGAAAGCTGGGAGCAGGAGGGCAAAATTGGGGAGCTGGGACAGCAGAAGAGTGTGTGGCTTTTAAAAAAGAGGAGAAACCTGAGTGCTCAGTGCTGCTTTGGACCTGTCCTGGTTTAGAGAGACAGGTATCTGCCAGGGAAAAATGGAGTTTTCCCTGGAATGGAGAATGCAACCCCCCTTCCCTCCAAATTACTATAATTTTGCAATTAAGGGCTTTCAGGCAAAGGTTTGGGAATAGGAATAGCAGTTCTTTACTAGGAATATTTAAAAAACCCAAATGTAGTAGTACAGAAAGACAAGCAAACAAAACAAACAGGAAAAAAACTTTAAAACCCCTGATAGAGTCAGGGATGTGACCTGACACCCTGTTGGTCAGGGTGTTAGAAGCAGTCCAGATGAATCCTTCTGGAGTAACAGATGTGGTTCTGTAGAGTAGAGATGATCCCGTAGAAAAGTCCAGTGATGATGAGATGGGTCCAGTCTTCCTCTGAGGAATCTAGTATAGGGCTGCCCCTCTGGTGTTTTCCCTCTTCCTTTTATCCAGGTAGGAAGTTTGGGGCCCTCCCAACACTGGGTGGAGCCTCTCACAATGGGATGATGGAATGTGTCGTGTGATTGGTGAGCCTTAATGGCCCATTATCAGCAGATACCCCCATGGAGGGAGGATGGTGGTGAAAGAGATAAGAAACGCTGCCCCATGGTTTTAACAGCTGGGCCATTATCAGAAAGCATCTGCCCCCCTCCCCCCGCAGTTACAAGAGATAAAGAAAAAAACACATTTCCCCAACTGCTTTCAACAGACGAAATAGAATACACTTTTTTTTTGGTTCCATAATCCAAGACAGGACCTCTGGGAAACACCAGGATAAGCAACAAAGCAGCCCAGAGCCCTGCAGGGTGGCACATTGGGGAGCAGTTGTCAAATTCAGCTTCTCAGGGTAAATTGTGGCAAACCTGGTCTGGTTGTCTCCTCTGACAGAAGAACAGGAAACACAGCGTGTATGCTTGATGTTCAAAAGCCTTTGACACGGGTCCATAAAAACATCTCAGCACCAAGCTGCAGATCATATCCCGCCTCACCCTGGTGTGAAATGAGTATTGGTCCCAGCTCAGGCTCCAGGCTGTGGCTGTTAGCAGGTGGGATCATGAGATACACAACTGCAGGCACAGTAGGAAGATAGGAAGTGTGGAGATTAGGTTAAAAGGTGGATTCCTAACCCCAAACTCTTCCTACACAACACCTGAGAAACTGGATAAACAGGCTTGGGGAGCAGGACATCAAGGAACACAGCCCCATACCGGCAGCATCCCAGCATAGCCAGCACATCGTATAAACAAAGAAATTACTCCCTTGCAAGAAGAAATTTTGGGGGGAGGGACTGATATGCTAATTAATTACTGCAGAGCAGGGGGCTGACAGCAAAAAAATGGGGCAAACACAATGCTGGCATGTGTAACCGTGAGAGGGTTGCAGAGTTGCTGGAGGCAGCTCTGCCCTTCTCCACAGCAGCTGGGAGCAGTGGCTGGAGAAGGCAGCTATGTGTGGACATTGTCCTTTGGGCTGGTTGGAGAGGATCCAGATACGGATGCCAGAGACCTGGAAAACATGACTGCAAGAAAATACAGCAAATGTGGGACTGTTTAATTGGTAGGAGGGAGTGAAGGGGTCTGCAGCAGCAGTCTGTCTGCTGGAATGTAAATGATTCCTACAACAAGGAATCTGTCCATGCCAGAAAACAAATAGAATCAGGCTTAGATTATGATAGGGAAAATCGAGATAGGCGGTGGAATAATCTTCCCAGTCATAAGAAGGAATGGCTGGACTCTCCATTGCTGAGGTTTCTGAGAGCCAGGTCCACAACTGCATGGTATAACCTCGTATTAGCGTTAGCTGGTCTCAGAGGCTCCCTTGTTTCTGGGATTTAACTGTTTCTGGGCACAAGCATATGGAAAACCTTTATAGCAGGGGCCTGCCTGTCTTTATGGCCTGCAAAGAAGCAAATGTAGAACTGGACAATAGACCAAAAGGGCTAAATGGGTCTGTATGGGCCATGGGAGCACCACTGTCACCATCCCACAGAGTAGGTTGGTGCTGGGGATATCAAACCAGCTTCCCCCAGGAACTGAAAGATGGAAAAGTCATAGAAAGGAAATGTTGGGGTAAAACAAAGCAGATGAAGCTCATGTGGGCAGCAGACCCCCTGCTATACTGGGTGCTCAATGGAGCCTGGGAAAAGATGAGCCTGGTGAGGAAACCTGTCTGGAAACAAAATCAATTGGGGACAGTGAGAGGAAAATGTGCCAGGTGAGAAACCGTGTTTATAGAGACAAGGGCTGTGTAATTTGAATTTGTGAAATAATTTCTGTTGTCTCAGTCCAGGGTCACGGTTGATGGCTCTGCTTTAGTTGCATGCACTGGATGAGCAGAGCTCACACAGAGATGGGTGATGGAGGCTCAGGGACCTGGCTAAAAATAAGCAGCATGTTAAGCACCCTTCACTCTCACTAATTGGAGGAGTGCTCAGAAGCACCTCTGAGCTGGCAGTTCAAAAGTAGTAAGAGCCACAAAACTTGAACAAAAAGTTAAGTCCAGGGGATGTAACTGGGAAACTGCTGGTGGTGGATCTTTCTCCACCCAGGTAAAGCTGCTGTGCAAAAGGTGCCCCTGAGATGAGGTCTGACGAGATAAAGGTGATAGCTTTTGCCACCACAGCTGACCTTGGTAGCACCACATGGGGTTCACAGGGCTGGTAGAGCACAGGACAGGAGGATGCAGAACAGTACAGCTGCCTGCTCAGCCCTCTTCATCAGTCCAGGACTGCAACTGCAGTAGACCAGCTTAAAAAAAATATTAGGTATAAGTTCTTAATAGATTTAAAGTTTTATGTGTAATTTTTGCTCCATAGTTGCCTGCAGGATAAGGTGGGCTGTGATTCTGTGTTCTGGGGACAGCCCTGTGGCACAGCTTCCCATGCAGCTTGTGGGGTCCTGTGAGGAAGGAGGCTCCCAAGTCCTCTCTGTATGAGCCATCACAATCTTACACCCATGCTGTAAGCAGGATGCAGTGTTGGATAGACGCCACGTTTACAGCATCGACAAAGCAGAGCTCACATAGGGACATGGTGAGTGACAGCCTGGTGCACAGCACCCCACCTTCCCTGATATCAATTATCTGCAGCAGCAAAGCCCAGAAGACCACTTAATAATCCCAAATAATCCCACACAAAAATTTACAACAACAATCAGGTAATTTATCTTATAGAAGCTCTTGAGGACAAGGGAATTTCCTCAAATAACTACATCCACAGAAAACTCTGTCCTTGAACGAGGAGTTTCCAGCTGCAGCCTACCTTGCCAACTCCCTAGACCAAAGCCAAGGGAAGACCAGGGTCTCCTGCACAGGCTGGAGGTTGAGTTTTTCTGCCACAGCTGGGCAGAGGGAACAGAGGTAGGATAACCCTACAGGCAACCAGCAAAACCAGGGCCAAGAGGCATCTGGGCTGGAGCCTCTAATCCTATGCAGAGTTTGGTCACCCCTTTAGCTGCCCATGGAGGAGCCTTCCAGTTCCTCACTGTTGGCTCCACTGAAGGGCACCTGACAGAAATTTTCACAAGGATCAGGCCATGATGACCCATGGAGATGGGGAGTCCTGTGGTTCCCCAGATGTGTCCAAGCATCTCACCTGGGTTTGGAGTGTTCTTCAGATCTCACACTGGACCTCACTCTGCCCTAATTCACTCTGCCACACCAGTGTGGAAGATGTTAAATTCTGCCTTGATGACATAGTTAATTACTTAAGGCTGCTCACAGGCTTCACAGCAGCGTTAAAATCCAATCCCTCCCTTCCAGCTGCCTGCAGGCTCTGTGTTTCACAGGGGCATAGGTGTGTTCCAACAGCAGGGAAGGGAAGGAGAAGTGATGCAGCGTCAGAGGAACTCCCTCTCCTTCCTGCTGTGTTGGATCTGCCTGGAACTGTGGCTGAAGCTGGTGGAAAAGGGCTGCAAGGGCAGCTCCATACTCTAGTTTGCGTCACCACAGGCACTTGGCGGTTGAGCTCTGCTTCTTGCCCGCTTTGCAATGTGGCAGGGGCAGAACCTGGTGGCTGGACCCACATGTCCCCCTTGACCAGGCAGCTTGGGGGGTCACTGCCCACCATCAAGTGCTCCCAAGCAAATACAACTGATGCTTTCACTGCTGGCTTGACTACAGCCTCTGTCTCAATTTCTTGGCTCCTATCTCTGAAATGGCCCTGACTCCTCCACTGCTGAAGGGGACCCATGACAACTGCCAAGGGACTTGTGCACAGGGAAGGCCACCAGTGCAAGAAGCAGGGGTGCATCTGCTCTTGGGATGTAACAACATGAGCAAAAAGGGCTGGTAAATCTCTGTGCAGCCTGTCTGCAGACCCATGGCCAAGCCTTGCTGGGTGCTGGGTCACAAGTAGTTCTCCCTGCATCTGGCACTGGGCCACGGGCCCATGGATGCTTAACATTAGAAAATATCCTCTTCAGGGGTGTGAGATGGTTGATGCAGGCAGGGATGGCTTTAGCCAAAGCCTTTTCCAAAGGAATTGACCTTCACTTCAAGCAGAGCTAATCTTTCCCAAATAAAATTACTTTTGTCATTATTCCTGAGTCACCTTAAGGGGGTTTGTTCGAGCAGAGAGCCAGATATATTAGGTTTTGCTTTAAAGAACATGATTTTATGTGACCTCTAGTAATTACTCCTCATCCCTCTTTGAACCGCAGGCCAGAGACCATGTGCATCTGCAGACCCTGAAATGGTTCTGCACTATGTCTGGTTTCCAGACACAGGACTCCTGTACTGGGGTACGTGCACAAACTCCCTGGCCCACATGGAGATAACAGAGGAGCAGAGGCTGAGCAGTCCAACAGCCATGTCACACACAAACTCCAGTCTGAAGTGATAGATTGGCACTTTCTGACTGTGCCTGTGCTGTGTATGGGGAGAGTATGCTCAAGGGTGCTTGAGCTGACCTGACTGCCAGGTGCAGCATGCTGGGGCTGGCTGTGACCCCACGCTATGGCCAGGACATGGTCTGTTCATGCTGATGACTCCAGCACAATAACTCCAATGGTTTTGCCCGGGTTTTTATCAGCATAAGCAATCTCTATTGAAATCTGCATCTACAGAAGAAGCATGCAGTAAAACCAGCACTATCCACTGGTATCTTAACATATCTCATTTATGGTCCATTCAGAAACTCTTATGTGTCCACTGTGAAGTCTGTAGGACAGCTTCTGCACAGCTTCTGGACAAATGTACCCTTCTACCTCACTTTACAAATGGATCATCAAAGAGGGATGGGACAACTGAAGCTCCTGGTCCTTACTTCCTTCTGGCCTTCATTTGGAAAGCCAGGATGGATGTCAGACGGAGAATCTTGGTGGCAATGAGAGCCAAGCTCCCCCGGCAGCCTGGACCTGGTGCTGTGTAGCCATTCATTGGCATGGGAAGATGCTCAGTAGAAAGGAGCTGAGGCATCCCTATGCTAGGACAAACAGCACAGCCTGGCAAGACTATTCTTTGTGTAAAAAGCTCCAGAGCTCCAACAAAGCTGCCAGCTTGTAAGGAGACTACAGATAACCACTGGAGACACATCAGCCTTCCCAGAACTGGGCAAGTGAAGGATGCTCTGAAATGGGCAAACATACAGAAGGGCACAAGAAGCCAGGAATTGCTATGTCAGCAGCTGAGATTTACTGAGTAGGAGAAAACCTTGCATCCCTCTACCACAAGATGTCTATGGTTAACTAAAAGCAATTAACTGCTTCTTTAATGCTCTCTTCAGCCAGCTTCCAAAATCTGTCCTGATCCCAGGTGAGAGCTGCCAACACAGAGAAAATCTTATCTCCCTGGGTTTGTATCACAGGGTGAGAGATCCAGAGGGGACACCACTCATTCTGCCTGCTCCTGCAGAAACCCAGCCTGCGCTGCAGGCATCTCTGGAGCATCCCTCTCTGTAAGGGAATGAGACAAGCCTAGAAAGACCTGGCATTTCTTCAGCCTCGAGGGACTCTGTCCTTTCTGCTGCCAAAGCAGTCCCTGCAGCTGCCAGGGCCTGTCCCTGTGGTGGCAGCGTACCCAGCACTGTGCTTGTGGATGCCTGAGGATTGCCCAGATCTGTGTGTGCCAGCTGGGCACATGCACTCGCCCAGCCAAAGTGCTGCAGCCCAGGCAATCCATACTGCTGCTGTATCTTAAGCTGGCATTGGAAGTCTCATGGGCTCCTGGCCAGGACGTGCAGCACCTTCAGCACTGTCTGCAGGCATGGCACAGAGCTGTGCTGCTGCTTGACCCAGCGCTCCTGGGGGAAGGCTGCACCTGCTGCAAAATCTGGGCTTGAAAAAATCAGTGACATTTGTGAGTAGCATGTGACATTGGAGGTCCCCTGCCCCTGGTGGCAGCTCAGCTCTTGCTCCTCCTCACAGAACTGCACACAGGCTGCCAGAGCAGTCACTGCACCAGTGACACAGGGAACAAGACACAAGTCACAACCACCAGTAACCACACTGGTTTGCATTTTGCTTTTCCTGATTCCAGGTAACATTGCTTTCAAGGGAAGTATATAACAGTAATGAATTTCTCTTTCAGGATGGTGGACACCTGTAAATCAGGGCCACACTGGATACTTGTGAATGTGGTAGGCAGTAGCATCCACACAGCACATTGCAAGTAAGGATGCAGGTAAGGGTGAATGTTTGGATAGGGCTGGCTGAGCTCCCTGGAAGGAGAGAGGTTCCATCTGGGCAGTGAAGTATGGAGGTATCCTGAGCCCAGATGAGTTTACCCAGGGAAGACTGCCAAAATCCCTATTCGTAAATGCTAAAATGTTGAATTATTATTATTATTACTACTACAACTACTATTATTATTATTTCTTCAAATCAGAAGACAGTTATCCCAAAGACTGTCTACAATGATGGGTACTGGCAACAATGCTGTATTCCAGGTGATGCTTGACCCCAGCTCTGCTCAGCTGCACTCACAGGGGTTACAACTTGAGCCCAGGGGGTTTGGAAACAGCCAAACTGAGGATTTAATTCTGTTTTCCACAGAGGCCGAGGGAGGGTCTAGTACTGACATCAAAGGATCCTAAGATCACTCAAAAAAAGAGCTCATGCTGGCCTTGTGAGGAGACCAGGTGGGAAAGGCCACAGTTTGGGTACACTCCTCAGTCCTGTGTGAGGGTTGTAAGCACAATGAATTACCGACTCTGGCACAGTTCTCTAAATCACCTTGTCCAAAACAAAGTAATCCCACTCTATAAGTTATAAAGACATGGCCTGGATTAAGACTGAAGTGGCAGATGAGTTTCTGTTATAAAATCATACACTTTTTTTTTTGTCCAATATTGGAACCCACTAAATTGAGAAGCCAAGAGAGAGATCAGTGATGGACAACCAAGGTGGGGATGGGGGTCCTTGAATACAGGTGGAGGAGCTGGGCTGTTTTTTCTTAGTGTAGAGGTAGCAGGACCTGACCCAACAGCAGTCTACAAGTACTGATAAAGCAATTTAAAGGATGATGGTGTCAAAACCTTCTTGGCAGTGCCTGGTGATATATTAAGAAGCAGTCACCATGAAGTCCTGAAAGTTTAAGGCAGAATATTGGGATGTTGCAGCCTTGACAGAGGTCACCAGACAAGTGGAGAAACGTCTGGCCATGGAAGGTGCTCAGGTAGACAGAGCCATGGCTGATGTCGTCTTGCATTGATGATCAATGTGGTGCTGGAAAGGGACCTCTGGAAACCCCTTATATAACCTCCTGTGGTCCCTTTCCATCAAAACTTTTGCAATTCTGTAACAAAGGTGTTACAATGTCTTTCCAAATGATACTTGACACTTGAATCTGGCAAGGGAATTTTTGTGCCTTGCTTTCCCTGTCCCTAACCTCCGGCCAGCTCATTTTACATGTACAGCATGAGCTACTCCTTTTGAGACCAACTGAGCGAAAAGTGGTTGATCTGCAAATAGTGTGTTTTGGTTCCCTGGTCATAAAGTACCAGTTAATTCCGTGTTAACAAGCATTCTTCACTCTAAGGCTGAAGTGCTGCTCTGGAGATAGAGCAAAGATACAGCACAGGATGATGTTGATCTGCCAAAAGTTGCCTGGTGCAGGATGAACACATCCTATAGGTATAGGCAAGGCTGGTGGCCAGAGAAGGAGCAGGTAGGACTAGGGCAAGGAGAAAGCACTGGAGAGGACATTTCACATGTGCTGGCCCTCTATAAGCAGAAATAATCTGAACCTGGGAAGAGGAGAGACAAAATATACATGTGAGATCTCAGCAGTGTCCACCAGTGCCATCCATGGGCAAGGAGCCAGACTGAGGGAGGAAAAAGGATAGAAGGTGGAGATGTGGGTTGGAGCAAGCAAGAAATGATAAAGGGGAATGCTGTGGAGAAGGAAGACCTGCTTCACTGGGAAGAGCACAGTATACTGGTCTGTGTGGGGGACTTGGAAGAGCCCAGGAATGGGGTGGGTGTAGCTTCATGATGGAGCCATGTCTCTTGGCTGTGTTTAATCTTCAAGTGTGCAGTGACAGGTGCATGCAGAGGACACCAGCACTGCCCAGTGGTGCTGCCCAGCAGATTTCCATGACCAGTGGAAGAGCTGTACAAGCTCTGGGAAGAGCATCTGGGGAAAGCCAGGAGGCATAAAGAGAACACGCCAGCCGGACAGCAGAAGACATCAGTGCCAGCTGGTGCTGAACAGGCCAGGACTTCAGCAAAGGCCTGTGCCAGCTTCCCAAGGGGCCTGGCAAGCAGTATGGCTGCATGAGGACCCCCCTGTACTCAGTTCATCAGTTTGAGTCTCAGCAGAGCTAATTATCTTCAGCAGTGTTTCTTTTGGTGCCACACCATTTCTGCATCAGCAGGAAGGATGGAGCCAGCCCTGCTCCTCTTCCCCAGCATTCCCACCTTCCCAGGCAGAACAGCAGGCATGGCACTGTGGGCCACCAAAGCGAGGGTGCTGCTCGTCCAGCTGCAGGGTGCTGAGGTGGAGGACTGACTGTGGCTACTGTTCAAAGTCCTCAACACTGTGTGACGAGGAATAGGCATCCCAAGGAGGTCTGGTTGTGAGGAATTCCAATGGAAAACCCATAGCAGCAGGCTTGGCTCACCATTAACTGTTGCTAGTCCTGAACCTTGCTGGGCCCAAGCCTTGCCGGTTGCTCAATGCCAACTTTCTCCCTGGAGAGGAAGGTCACCCAGCCCAAGCCCTGAGCCTGCTCCCAGCACATCTCTTGGAGCACACTTCGGGGGAGCGGCATTCCCTCCTTCCGGCCCTGCGGCCGCTCCCGCGCTATTCTTCCATGAGGGGCCGCCCGCGGGCGCCTTCGCACCTCGAGGACTTCGGCGGGCCTGGGCGGCAGCGACTGCGGGGAACTCGGCGAGAGGACGGGGCAATCGCAGCCCTACAGCAGGGCCGGGCGGTTGCGGTGCGGGTAGATTGCGATGCGAGCAGGTCCCGGAGCGGTACGGCCAGGTCGCGGTGTGGCACGGGCGGGTCTCGGGGCGGGTCTCGGGCCCAATCCACATCCGGGCAACGCTCGGCGGACGCGGACGTGGAGCACGCGGGCGGGGCGGCGGCGCGCGGGGGCGGCGGCGCGGCCAATCAGCGCCGCGCTCTCATCGGTGCAAACAGGAGCACAATGGAGCGAGCGGCGGGCGCGCTGCAGCCAAGCTTGGCGCGAGCGCCGCGCGGCTGACGGGCCGGCTCGCCAATGGGCGACGGCGCGCGGCTCTGGCCAGCCAATGGGCGTGCTGAAGGGGTGGGCCCGGGCGAGGTTAGGGTGTCCTTGCAGGGTGCTGGGCTAAACTTCACCAAATAAAAGCTGTTTGTGTTGGGGCGGCTGCGGAGCCATTTTGGGTAAGTTCTGCTCCGAACTTTGGGTTCGTCCGCCCGGCGGGGCCAGGGCGATGCCGGGGCTGCGCCAGGGCGGTGCTATGAATGAACGCGGCGACAGCGGCGCGGGCCGCGGGGCGGGCGGGCGGGGGCTGGGGAGGCCGCCGGCCCTGTCATGGCTCCGGCCGCGGGGAGGGGCGGCGGTGCCCCTGGGTCCCTCCGCCCCCCCCCCCCCCGCCCCTC
>VZUI01067150.1:0-13188 GCA_013401135.1 Cettia cetti | reverse complement strand
GCGGGGGACGGCCGGGGAGGGTCTGGGGGCGCGGGGAGCCGCCCCGGGGTCGGCGGGGATGCGCTGCCGGGGCTCGACGCGGGGCTCCCACGTGCGGAGCTGGCCGCGGAAAACTTCGGCAGAGGCATCACCGGGCGCGGGGCGGAGCGCTGCCGGCGGCGGGGCCAATGGAGCGGCGGGGGCGGGGGGGGGCAAGGCCGCCCCCGGAGCGGGCGGACCCCGCTGGGAAGGCGCTGCCGAGCCCTTTCGGGGGGAGCGGGGGTGCCCGGGAAGCCGCGCCGGAGGATGCGGGGATGCGCTGCGGGGAGCGCGGGGATGCCCGGGGGGATGCGGGAAGCCCCCGGGAGGCTGTGCCGCGGGATGCGCGGGGGGCCGGGAGGATGTTCCGGAGGCGGACGGATGCAGGAATGCCCCGGAGGCTGTGCCGGGAGGCGCGGGGGTGCCCCAAAAGCTGCCGCGGAGGGTGCGGGGATGCCCTGGGTCTATCCCGTAGGGCAGGGAGGAGATCTGGGAACACTTTTCCAGCTTTTCACTCGGTGCCGACTGCTCTGCAGCCCCAGTGGGACATCCTGCCGCCCGCGGGCAGCCTCTTTTGGCGGCCGAACTCCGCAGGACTTTTCTGTCCAGCCCCGGTGCGGTGACACCCGGGTGTCTGCCTCACCACGCTGCCCGCCCACTCGGGATTTCTGAACTCATCCCTGCGGACCCGAGATCAAATTCCCGATATGCCAGATAATCCAGACACAAATACCTTCGCATGGAAGAACAGCTCCCCTCAAGCTCAGCGAAGCCGCCGACAGGGGTGCAAAACACACTCACAGCATCACAGGCAACAGTTCCCCTGAGCTCTGTGCTGAACACGGCACAGAAACACCCCAAATCGGAATTTCCCCCTTCTTAACTCGCACAGGCTGCCCCTAGGCTGGCTGCAGGATCTGGCCCACGGTTGGTAAGAAATATCCACAAACACAACACGGTATTGCTCTTGGAATTTGCTCTTCTCCTTTGAGAGTACATAAAATGTGGGAAGAGCTCTCAGCTTCAGGCTGGGCTGCCTGATTCTAAGGGCTTCGTTATTTCATTGCCTGTGGGAATGCCCTCTTAATTTGAAATGTTTGTCATAGATTACAGAATTTTCAAACAAACTTGCACATGAAACACTTGATCTTTTTTTTTTTTTCTTCTGTTTGGTGTGGACCTAGCTGAGGACTTAAACTTCAACTGCTTGGAAATAAAGCTGGTGTATCCACAAATTACGCAATGAAAAGAGGGGAGAAAAAATTGCATTGAATTACAATCAGCCATCTGCAGAGCTGGCTGGCTAGTAAAAATGTGTTTCCAAATAGTAAACAGACCAAAATTAATAACAAACGCTATTTGCAATCAATTACTCTAGGAGATCTCAGTGTGTTTGGTGACTTCAAGATATTGCAGCATTTCAGGTATTTCAGTGCTCCAACATATAAATAGATTTACAAAATGCTACGGGCAGGTTAGGCCCCCAACACCTCTAGGAACTACTCACATCATTAGGAACCTGAATGCCTTTATAAATCTGTGCTCTGATCCAGCTCATTGAAGTCAATGAAAAGACTTTGCTGACATCAATGAGCTTTGGACTGGGCCCTGCAGAAGGGCAAAAGTGGTTTGACTTCTTTTTATTCTTATTATGGTACTTGTTTTCTAGACACTTAGAACGGTGCTACACTTTTTGTTTGAAAAAAAAAAAAAAAGGTTGTTTTCAATGGAGAAAAACAGAAAAGAGACGTGAAATCGGTGTGAAAGAGCACAGAGTGTGTCTCTGCTGGGATTGCATTGCAAGACTTATGTTTGCAGCATTTTTCCTGGAAATATTTGTGTGAAACTCACCTTTCCTTTAAAGAGTCACTAGCTGACTAGGGAAAATATGACCAGAGCCTGTATAAAAAATTTCGGTGTCTAGAAAGCAATAAGCTAAATATATCTATATTTAAAAGAACCCTACGATATTTAAGGCAAACTTGTGATATTTTTACAGACCCTGACTCATGGTTTCTGCCTCCTGGGGCTGAAGGCACCAGTAATTCTGCAGCCAGGAACAGCTCTCCAAGAAGGAAGGTGTCTTAAAGCTTTAGAAAGAGCAATACAGGGAAATGGTTTCACCCCTATTGCTGTGGACTCTGTTAGTACAGCTGCAAATCTGAGCTTCTTTATTAGCAGCAGACTGGTTTGGACCTTATTTTTGGATGAGTTTTTTCTTGCTACAGAGACCATTTGATGAAGGCTGCATTATAAAGCCAGAAAAATTATGTGGCTGACATCATGACATCAAGTGCTGAGAACTTACTCGCCTTATCTATTTTAGCCCTGCTGCAAAAATAACCCTTCTCAGGGATGGCTTAAGGGTTTTTAAATGACTTAGAGCTCGGAGCAAAAGTTGCTTTTCATTTTACTCAGTCTCCTGCACAACTGACTTAACATTTTCAGTGCAGCCTCCTTCTTTCCCCCTTAAATTTCTGTCTGCCCATCTCAGAGCTTTTCATCACACCCACCACAGAGCCAGTGTGGCTCTCCCTAAGCCTGGCAGGGTGTTTGGGATCCCTGGGGGCCCAGGGCAGCTCTGCACACCCTGCTGGGCCCATGGGCACCGTCCCCTTGCGCTGGCAGGGTGGAGGGGAGCGTGGCCACCCCCGGGGCTGTGCACCGTGGCCGTGACTCAGTTTCCTGGCACCAATGCTGCTGCTGGCGTGGGCTCAGCCCTGGGATGGTGCTGGCAGGCTCTGCTCCGTGCTCCTGTTTGCACTTGCTCCTCACTTTGCTGCCTTCCTTTCTCCTTTTATCTATTTACAGCTTTAGTGCTGGCTGCACTCCTGCCTGCCCCGGGAATGCTCCCCTGCTCCAGCCATTCCAGGAGCTCCTGTTGAGGGTGAGTGGGGCTGCTCTCCTGGCGTGGCTGTGCCCAAATCCTGCTTTTCCTGCTCCAAATGGGCTGATTTGGGATGCCCTTCCTGGGGGCACTGAAGGAACAGACCTCCTTACCTGGAGACACCTGAGTCTGCAGAGGCTTAAACTGAGCAACCAAAATCTCCTGCCCCCTTGGCAAGCTTAGAGCTGAAGGCTCTGCTTGCACCAGCTGATGTTTCCAGGTGCTTTCACACAGCTGGGGAAGGGGAAGCCTCACCTCGGGTGCTTTGTGGTGCTGGCCACACTGGCACGGTTGTATTTTTTCCCCTTTCCCAGTGACCCGTGGCACAGATGGGATCAGGGGTTAAACTGGGAGTCTGGTGGAAAAGGGACCGGGAGCCCGAGGCTAGCACAACTTAACAAGTGATTATAAGGTCTGAAGGGAAAGGGAACCCCTGCCTGTCAGGAAGCTGCTGCTGAAGAAAACATCCCATTGTCCTGGGGAGATGGAGTATGGGACGGAGCAGAGTGAACAGATTGATAACCGAGGGGTGATGTGACCCCACAGAGGCTCCTACAACAAAAGCCCCTTCATCTAAAATGAATAGGAACAATGGCTAATGGGGACAGGCCAGCAGTGGCCAAGGATCTGAGAGCCAGGGGAGAGGGAGGAGGCAGCGACAGCTCCGGTTCCACCCCGATCCTCCATTGATCTCAATAATCTCCTGGGCTTTCCCCCCCTGGAAATCAGACACAAAGTTCAAGGACTTTTTGCCTTTAGATTGTCGGAACAGGCATTGTTCTCCGGAGCCACTGAGGTGTGCTGAGGAGGGGCAGGCTGCTGGGGAGTGCCCTGGAGCGGGCTGAAAGGCCAGGGATGAGCTGCTGCTGTGCCCTGGGCTGTCCCCAGCCCCAGGAGCACCGTGGCTGCTGCCCTCGTCCCAAGGGGCTTCCAAATCCACTGAGATTTTTGGGCAGTGGAGGTGTGGATGCCCAGAGCCTGGCTGAATCAAATCAAATTATTAAAAATAGGATTGTGGTCTTTTATTGGGGGCCCAGAAGGGCCTCCTTAGGCACAGCATGTGCTGAGGGTGTTCAGGGCAGCAGCAGAGCCATGAGGGCACTGGGAATAGGAGCTGCATCCCATGGAGCATCAAGAGTCCAAGCAGATGAGACAGGTGATGGAGAGCTGATCAACAACTCCAGTCCTGGTATTTTGTTGAAAAGGTATCTTGAAATATTGAGCCAGAGACACTAAAAATGTAGGGATGGGGTTTTGCTTTGTTTTTTTTTTTTTTTTTTTTTTTTTTTTTTTTCTTTTGGAAGGACAAAAGTATCCACAGAAAATACCACGTAGACCAGGAAAAAGTCAAAAGAAAAGTTTTGAGAGACTATTTCCACTCTGCACTCTCTTAACCTGACAAAATTACTTGGACTCTTGTACAATTTCCAATGCCTGTGCCCAAAAGCAGGCAGAGCTGTGAGCAGAGAGCTGATGGAACCTGAGCCCTGCTTTGGCTGGGGCTGGAGGCCACAGATCTCTGTACCTGATGCCTGGCCATGGCACTGAGTGAATGCACCTTGTTTCTGATACCTCCTGCCCAGCTGGGATTGGGCCAGCTTGATTAGAGAGCTGGCACAAGGCAGGAGGACATCTGGGAGGCCTCAGATCAGGAGCATGAATTAATAAGGACCAGAAAGAGGAGGAGACTGGGTTGGACTCAGAGCCATGACAGGAGCTCCATGCTGCCAGCCACGGTGCCTGGCTGCTGACCCTGGACCTGCCCCTCCCCAGGTGGCCACCCTACCCAGGGGGATGGCTCTGCCATGCCTGCTGTCAGCTCCTTGGTGGCTCAGCTGCTGTGCCAGCAGGGCTTCCCAAAGGCTGGATGGGGCACTGACCCCTGGGGCCAGCAGGATCAGGCTTCTCCCCTCCTGGGTGAGGCCACAGCTGCCAGCTCTGGTTTTGGTGGCCCATCAGGCTGCTGTGATGGTGGGACAAGCTGGCAGGTGGCACAGCCAGGCAGGGCAGCCTTGGTGCCTGGCTGTGATACTCAGCTGGTGCCTGCTCAGCCCAGCTCCTTCTGCAGCCACCCAGAGACCAGGGACCTTCTGCAGCCACTGAGTGACCAGGGACCTTCTGCAGCCACCCAGTGACCAGGGACCTTCTGCAGCCACCAGTGACCAGGGACCTTCTGCAGCCACCCAGTGACCAGGGACCTTCTGCAGCCACCAGTGACCAGGGACCTTCTGCAGCCACCCAGTGACCAGGGACCTTCTGCAGCCACCAGTGACCAGGGACCTTCTGCAGCCACTGAGTGACCAGGGACCTTCTGCAGCCACCAGTGACCAGAGACCTTCTGCAGCCACTGAGTGACCAGGGACCTTCTGCAGCCACTGAGTGACCAGGGGCCTCACCAGGGCAGCCAGCCCACCACCAGAAGCAGGGCCAGAGGAGGAGCAGCCCATGGGCCTCGGGCAGTGGCACTTACTGCAGGCAGTGACCTCAGGGCACTGCCACCACGTCTGTGATGCCCCATCCCAGCTGAAGCACTCGAGGGAGTTGGCTCAAAATCCCCCACAGGCAAATGAGCACCCATCCTGGCCACCTAAGGGAGGCTTTCTGCACCATGGATGTCCCCCTGGACACCCTGGAGTAGGGGAAGAGCTCCTGGCTGGTTCCATGGGCAGTGCTGGAAGTTGCAAAGGGCTGGGAGCCTGAAGAGCAACTGCCTGGGAAGGTCTGGAGCTACTGGGACTGGGAGCTGGGTGATCCACTGAGGGCTCTGTGTGCTGAGAACCACACTAAGAGATCAAGGAGCACACTGGGGGATCTGGGTGCTGAGCCCAGCTCCCATCTTGGCTTTTCCCAGATGGGAAAAGAGAGCCAGGACAGGCAGCAGGGATGGGGACACACATCTGAACCTCACATCTGAACACCCTGTTACACCCCGGTGCTCATGCACCAGCAGCTCTCATCCTGGAGATGGATGAGGGACTGGAAACCCCACTCCTGGAGTGCCTTTTCTCTGCCAAGGTTGTGATTAATACACAGGAAATGCAGGTTTTGTGTTTGGACTCACTGTTTATTATTTCTTATCTATTTACAGACTCGGGAGCCATGAGCTCTAACCAGCAGCTTAGAGAAATGAGGGAAAATGGAGCACCTCTAACTCCTTCTAAGGTTATTTAAGTGATAATCACCCAATAACGAGGTGACACCTCTATTATTTGTATTTCTGACCCAATAATGACCACTCAAGGCTCACAATGCAGAGCTTTCCCACCCAATTACAGAAAACCACCCAAACTCATGGAGAAGAGGGAAGAAGGTGGAAAAGAAGGACCCAGACAATGCCCAAAGTCCTCCATCTTGACTCACATGTATCACTGTACCCAAAACCTTAAATCTAAGTTTTTCACCCTGTGAGATCACACAAGACTATTCAAACTACTCCAGTGCCATCACTCAATCTCAGAGCCTGTTCCAAGTCACATTCAGTGCTTGCTTGAGGTTCAGCACCTTTTAACACAGAAAGCCTGAAATTTTCAGCCTCCAGGGTTCCAGCAGCCTGGAATAACCTGGCACATCCTGAGGGTGCCCACAGGGTGCTGGGGGTGCTCTCTGGACACCCCAAGCAGTGGGTTTGGTGTGGGGCTGGCAGCCTGGGGTGTTCCCAACAGCCCTCAGCCTCTGCAGGCAAATATTTACAAGAGCTCTCCAAGGGGAACCTATAAACTGCTCCCTGGTAGAGCTTCCTGAGGATCACTGCAGACAGCTATATTATCTGGAACATGAAGTAGTTACACTCCTGCTGCTCTCCCAGTGCTTTTGAAACAGATACTTGTCTCTTTTATTACCTTTGTTTGTGTCTGGTTTTATTTGTGCGCTGCGTGCTTCCTTGTGCTGGGTTTGATACAGTTGTGAGTGGCTATGGGTTGGAACAACAATAAATACCTTGCAGGCCTTTTGTGCTTTTTAATATTATTCTCAATTAAAAAGAAAGAAAAAAAAAAAGCCAAGTCAGGCAATGGAAACAATACAGGGAAAATTAAACCCTAAATCTGCATTTATGGTTCTACATTAAACACGCAGGGAAGGCTGGCTACTAACTGTGGATAAAATGTTTTGGTCCTGTTAAAAATGTGCTTTTGGGGAAAGTGGTGTGTTTTGTGGAGTAGGGTTGGGCTTTGATGAAGATAAATACACTTGGTGAGGTTTCCCCAGTCCAGGGTGGATATTCCAACTGGAAAAAATGACCCCAACAACTGGACTGGGTGTGCCCTGCATGGGGGTGAGAACTGCTCACTTCCAGCTTCACTTTGTTCCCCCATAAAATGTCTTGTCTCTCTGTGAGGGCTCAACCAAGCAGCTCTGAAGTTATGGGCAGCCTTTAATGGATTTAATTTGGTATCAGCCAATGCTTGGAGAGCACTGAGGGCTGAATCAGCCTTCCAAAAAGCTGGAAAAAACCAGCCAGAGACACAAAGATGAGGGCCTGGGTGCAAAAGCCCTAATAGCAGATTTTAGGGATAATTTGCCCTTTCTACAGCAATGGTGCACGTGGAGGTTGAATGTGGAGGGACTCATGCCTTGCTCTTTTCATGCAATACCTTTGGAGCACCCCAGTGTCCTCAGGAAGGATGGAACCACAGCTGGAAACAGCTGGCCCAGCCACCAGGAGCCGAGCCCAGAGCCCCACAGCTCCTGGGGAGTTTGAAACACCCAGAAAACGCCAGGCCCTGTGGGGTGAGCACAGAGAGAGGGGCAGGGCTGCAGCAGAGCTGGCAAATCCCTGGGTGCCCCCTCTCTGGACCCTGCTGCTCCCCCTGTTCCACCCTGGCTGAGCTGGTGACAGCTCTGCTGATGGGCTCTGCTGGGCTGAGGAGAGAGCTTTAAAAGGAAGCAAAGCAGCAGCAGCACAGCGTTAGTTCTTGCTGGAAGGGGGAAGAAGAGATGCACATTCCTGCCTTGTATGGGAAATTTGGCCTCCTGGCATCACCCTGAGGGTTTGGGCTGTGTTTTAGCACCCCACCTTCAGCCCTGCTCCTGTGGGGAAAGGCCAGGAGGCACTGCCAGCCCTGGAGGTCACACCTGGAGAGCTCACTGAGGCTGAGCACAGCTGGACAGTGGCAAGGGCCGTGCTAAAAACACCTAAAAACCCCCAGGGAGGGGAAAACTGCCCTGCTGTGTGTTTGGCAGCGTGTCCTCATCCACCTGCTGGGGATGCACTCCTGCACACCAATGTGTGTGTGAGCCCCACCAGGATGGGTCTGCAGACGAGTCACTTACTATATTTGCATCTCAGTTAAGTTATATTTTTAGTATTCTGTCAATATTAAGATTAATTTCTGTGTAATTTAGTTATTTTTTTCCTTAGAAATCTTATTTCTAAGAAAAAAATAACTAAGCTTTGCAAGTTAGATTAGCATATTTTAACAAAACTTAGGGTAGTTTTAAAATCAAACAATGCTTAAACTCAATATGAATAAATTTTGGCAGAGAGAATTTTAAATTATATGAAAGAACTTTTAAATTATATGAACTTAATAAAACGTAATAAAATCTTAAATTAATAGGGTATAGGCTTAATATAATATAAACTCTATAAAACTTACCAAAATTTTAAAGTAACCTCAACTTAACAGGGCCCAAACTTAACAGAACTTAACATAATTTAAAAGAGCAATACTTCACCTATACTTAAACCAAACCACACAGAGCAAGGTGCAACTCGTGACCCTGGGAGCCAATTCCAGCGTGTCCCAGGTGCTGGAGGCAACCCCAGGCCTGAGCATTTGTCAGCTTGGGGACACAGCATCCTGGCTGTGCTAATTTGGGGCTGATTTGCATGTTCAGCACGGCGCCAGGGTGTAATTACTGAGCTGCACCAGCAGCCGACAGCTCGGCTGTTTCCAAACATCCAAACATCCAAACATCCTCCTCAGTGCTGCACCGGGCACGAGCAGGCATTTCTCCTCCAGGCAGGTGCATTTCCCCTCCAGGCAGGTGAGGGTTGGCTGAGGGAAGCAGTGAGGAGGGTGCACAGGTCCCCCCAACCAGCCTGAGCTGGGCATCTGAGCTGGAGAATTCCAGAATTTCTGTGCTGCCAGGCTCTGAGCCCCAAGCAAACCCTGCACTGACCTGAGGCAGTGGAACAGCTCCCAAAATTGAGTGACAGCCCTGGGATTGTGGTGTGTAATTTGAATAGAAGTGTGTGATATCCCAGTTCAAGGTTCTAGAATATAGGAATATATAAAAAGCAAGATGAAGGGTTTAGGCAAGTCCTTCTTTTTCACCTTCCTCTTCATGGATCTGGGTGGGATTTTGTAATTGGATAGAAAAATCCATATTGCAGGCCACGGGCGGTCGGTTATTAGGTAAAAAATAAAAATAATTTGGGTGTCATTTCTTAATTGGAGAGTTTATCCTTAAAAGGCCTTGTAAAGAAAGAGCTAGAAGCCATTTTTTACTTTGTTAGCTAGAGGTCAAGGTCTAGCTAACCCAGCTCTGAGAGTGAGCACAGGTTAGTTCAGACCTGTGGTTGTCCAGCAGCATCTCCTCAGAGGATACAGCCTTGAGCTGTGCCAGGGGAAGTTTAGGTTAGCTGTCAGAAATAAATTCTTCACTGAAAGAGTGATGGGGCCCTGGAATCATCTGCCCAGGGAAGTACTGGGGTCACCATTCCTGGATGTGTTAAAAAAAGCCTGGACACGGCACTGGGTGCTGTGCTTTAGCTGATGAGGAGCTGTTAGGTTTGGTCATGAGCTGGACTTGATGATCTCAAAGATCTGTTCCAACCTAATTCATTCTGCGAATTCTCTAATTCAGGGGCTTGGCATCTGCCATGCATTAATTAGTTGTGCCCTCTTTGCCCCACCCCCAGTCATCAGGCTTCCCCTTCCCACTCTCTCTGTTCCCTTCCTGGCCTCCACTTTTACCCAGGAGCCCTTCTCTCCCTCTTGGAGCTGTCAGAGGCACCTGCAGAGGCATGGTGGGAGGCTCAGGCACTGCTGAGGGTGGGAAAACCTCAGCTTTGAGGTTCCCCTTCACTGTCTGAGCTCAGAGGTGTCCACACAGGCACAGAAGGGAAAACTGAAGCTCAGGATCCCGTGTGTGTGTAAATATTTGTGTTCCAACGCCCTCAGGAGCACAGGCAGAGGTGTGGGTGTGTGTTTTGCTGCAGGGGACACCCAGGTGGCTGCACTGTGTGAGCTCTGAGCATCTGCACCTCAGGCAACTCCTCACTGAGGGCTCTGCTTCCTGGATGTTCCCAGAAAAAAGGCCTCACACTCATTTCAAACACACCTCTGTCTGAAAGGGCATCCCAGCCACCACAGCTCCAGAGCTAATGAAGAATGTCTCAGAGAGGATGGGGCATCATCACACACTGTGTCACCCTGGGGTTTTTCTCCTGCCAGCCTGGTTTCCCCATGCCCTGCACTGGACAGTGCAGTGGGGAGGGAGGTGATGGGCACCCCGTGCCATCAGGTCAGCTGTGCTTCCCAGTTCCCTTTGCTTCAGTGGGTTTTGCTTCTTTCTGACTGCTAAGACCAACAAAACCTGTCGGGGCACCTCACCCCTGCTGCTCCCCAAGAGCAGACACGACATACTTGGAGCATGCAGTCAGCTTTTCCAGCCCCTGCACACAGCCAGCATAAACTGCCTAAGTACCATCAAAAACCACTTTATAAACTGAGCAGGGGAAGGGGATGATTGATGCCTCCACACTGGACATGACACAGCTTCTACACTTCCCTATATTTATAATATTTGTGTATTGCCCCTACCTCAAAGCCGGACTGGGCTGGTCCAATTCACTTAGAGATAGGAATTTGGCACAGCCTGACATAAACTCCATCACTTCGGGCCACCAAGGGAGAGCCATTGTTATAAACTTTCTCCCCCACACCCTGCTTGGCCCCCTTTTTAACCCCATTCCAGTTGCATTATTTCTTTACGAGCCAGCAAGAACAGAAACAAACGTTTCACATCTGTTCTCTCAGCCCGGCCATTTGCATGAGAATCATGGCCAGTGTTTCAGTGAGCTCAGCTCGATGGCCAGCAGTGGGGACAGAGCTGGCCACCACTGGCCCCTCAGGCTTCTGCCAGGTGTCTGAGCTCTGCACAGAGCAGACAGGCCTGCAGCATTAGGAAATCACCTTCTTTTTGGGATCTGATCACTCTAGAGTTATGCCAGGGATTTCTTTCTGGATGGTGTTGTGCAGCTGATCCTCACTCTGGGGTCAAGCCCTTGGTTTAAGGGGTTTGGTCTAAAGGAAGGAGTCCCTGCCCGTGGCAGGGGGTGGCACTGGATGACCTTAAAAAAATCTCTTTCAACTCAAACTATCCTGTGACTGTATAAACTCTGAATTGTCAGGTGGGACCACACAGCCCAAAGAACACAAGAACTTGCCCTGAGCTCAAAGGCACCAGTTGAAGTGCCTGTGTTGCTCTCTTCTTCCTCTCACTCTTCTGGATGTCTCAGGGCTTTTCTTCTCTGCTGCCACACACCTGCTTTTCCAGCATCAGCATCGTGAAGGGAAGGTTGCTGCACCAGCCAGGCCTGAGGCAGGGCTGTGTTCTGTTTAGCAGATCAGTAATGTGTCATCTTAATGGTAGAGCATCCCCAGTGATATTGGCACCACTGGGAAAGACCCTTGAGGAGTTATGCCCATGTTTCACAGGGTGTGAAGAAAAAAAAAAAAAAAAGACTAACCAAGGAAAAATTTGGAAAAAAACCCCCAAAAACGATTAACCAAGGAAAAATTTCATTTATTCTGCTCTTTTTCTCCTCGCCAAAAGCATCTTCCTCCCCACCTGCTCTTCCCCTGTGTCCCACACCCTGCCCTTTGAGTCTCTTCAGCTCCTGCCTTTTCCCCAAGCTGCCAGTGAGACTTGGAGCTGCCATTTTTGGACGTTGCTTCTTTGCTTTCCACTCAGGCTGGGCATTATGACTGACACAGGAATGGCTGAAAGACTTAAGCTGTCCACGTAAACTGACCAAAATACTCTGGAAATTCCAGCAGGAAGCACTGAAACCCATCTGTGCCATTCACCTCCCCATTTAGTGGATGCTCTTGTGAACTTCCCAGGCCACAGGGTTCTCTCAGGAAATTTAACCTGAAAAGAAACATTTTAAAAGCACCTCTCGGATTAGAGGCTGTGCTTCTGCCCTCCAAGCAGCCCTGGCATGGAGGATGTTGGATGCCTTGGCTCTTTCATCTCTCCTGGGTGCATCTGAAAGGCCTGAGGTTGGGATTACTCTGCAAAAGGAAGGTTATTCCAGGTGGAAGCTGCTGCTGTGCACATGGGGCTGCCTTGCCCCAGGATGGAAAGCTGACACCCCTGTGCTGGCATCCCAGCCCCTCCTGTGCCCTTCAATCCTTCCCACGAGCTGGGAATCACCCCGTGGGGTTATTTGGGAAAGGCAGGGAGGCCTCACAGGAGCAGGCATCTGCCAGGGTCATGAACCCCAGCTGCAACATCCTCCTTTGGGCCTGTCCAAGCATTTAGCTGTGCTTTGAAGGATTCCCAGCCACAAAGGCCAGGCAGATTGTGTATTGATCCACTCCCTCCAGTCGATGGCCACAAACTAGCCATGCTGAGAGCCTTGCAAGCAGAGGGGGCAGAGCAGTGGCATGGAGAGGGGCTGGGCTGGGCTGCAGCTGCCTTAGAGGGACAGCAAAGCCCCCTGAGACACCGTGTGCCACCAGCTGGGTGGTAATTCACCCCATCAGGGTGGCCTGGGTGCAGCTGCCCTGACTGAGCCCACTCTGTGGTCCCCTCAAGGCCCAGGACAGCGGCTCCATGGCACCACGAAGGCAGTGGCATCTCTCCCAGGGCCACCCTGTCACCCTGTGCCTCACAGGGACCAAGGTCCCACTGCCAGCAGCACCCCCCCACTGTGCTCCACAGGCTGTGGGTGTGCAGCAGGGACAAGGACAAGGCTTTCTGTCCCAGCTCAAGCACAGCCTCAGGGCCACCCCTCAGGGGTGCCCTCATCACTCCCCACAGCTCCCTGAGAGGTGCCTGTGCTCAGCTGGGGTTGGGCTCTGTCTCCAGGCAGCTCTGACAGAAGGAGAGGACACAGCCTCAAGCTGCTCCAAGGGAACACAGGCTGGATATCAGGGAAAAGTTTTTCACAGAAAGAACAATAAAGTGCTGGAATGATCTGCCCAGGGAGTGGTGGAGTCCCCATCCCTGGATGTGTTTAAACAAGCCTGCATGTGGCACTGGGTGCCAGGGTTCAGTTGAGGTGTTGGGGCTGGGTTGGACTCGATGATCTTGGAGGTCTCTTCCAA
>VZUI01067147.1:0-115890 GCA_013401135.1 Cettia cetti | reverse complement strand
AGCAGCAGCACAGCCTGTGTGCACTGCATTCCCAGAGGAAAACCAGACCCATCCCAGCACCACTGGAGCTTCAGAGGAAACTGCACCCTGCTCCAGGATCATCTCTGCTCCAACAGAGCCACACCTGGCACTGCAGGAGGGCTGGGCTGGGCTGCTGCCAGCACCCTGACCAACAGGGGGTCACGCTGTGCTCTGACACTGTCAGTTTTTCTTTTTTGTTTGCGTTTGTTTTTTTGGGGGTTTTTTACTATTACATTTTTATTTTAATTTTCTGGGTAAAAGACTGTTATTCCTATTCCCATATCTTTGCCTGAGAGCTACCTAATTTCAAAATTACAATAATTTGGAGGGAGGGAGTTTACATCCTCAAGGGAGGCTTCTGCCTTCCTTAGCAGACACCTGTCTTTCCAAACCTAGACAAGAAAGAATTTAGTGTGGCCTTACCAACAACACCTAATGCATGTGATGATCCAGCTGTGAGGAGATGCCAACAAAGTGTTTTGGAAATGAGACTGTAAGAGAAGCTACCACTGACAAACATTTGCAGGCACTTCAATTCACATTTCCTTAGGTTTCATAGAACTGACTTTTTCCATGCAACACAAGTTTAAATATTTGTTATTTGCACTGCAAATGTTATGAAAAAAACCTCCAAAATGCAATAAGATTTATGCAGTAAGATTATGGAAAGTCAGACAGTAGAGTGGGGAATGGAAAGAAGAAACCAGCTGAAAAAAAAAAATTCATTGGTGTTGTCAGAAAAGGATTAGTAGGAAAAACTCCCCAGCCAACTGCTGAGCACTTGTGAGGAAAGACCCCAGCATTGACACAATCCTGTTATCTCTTCTCCCTTTTTCCCATGCTCCCTAAATCCAAACATTGGTCCTTTTTATATTCAAGGAATGGGAATTTCTAAATGCCAAGTACCACTACAAAACTGCCCAAGAGTTCCATCTATTTATCAGGAATGCTTGTGGATGTTTCCAGTTAAAGGAAAAAGAGAATCTGGGAGGGTTGTTTTTTCAAGTGTTTATTCCTGCATACCCACATGTGAGGCCCACTGCAGTCTGGGCTGGATCAGGGTACCAGCTTTTTATTATTTGTTCTTTCTTTGGTAAAAATCAGGACAGATTTTACTGCAGAATAGACCTGATTACATTAGACCTGACAGTCATGGAAAGAATGAGCTTTAATCTCACTTCCTTCACCCCTTTCTTATTCACAGTGGATTTCTCTCTTAATTGACTCGAACCAGAGTTGACTACTTTGCTTTAAATGCAGAGGTGAGGTGGGCCAGACTTCAGCTTCCCCCTACAAAACCCACTCCAGTTCCTGTTTTTCCAGGCCATGTTACCAACAGACATTCTTTGTCCCAGTTATTATCCATCCTGACCTGGTCCAGTGCTGAAAACCAAACTCTACTGTGTTTCCCAACATTCTAGAGCTTCCCCTAAAGGCCAGCTCATGATTTTCAAGGCTTCCATGGTTGTGATTTTGTCCCCTGGAAACAGGAATAATGTTTGTCCCCAGCAGACCCAAGACAATTCACTTCAGGGGCATTCAGCATTGAAAAGGGGAAGGACTAAATCAGATTATTGTGCCTTTTTCTGGCCCAGGGTGCCCAGATTTTATGGCAGGGTATTCCAGGGTGTTGCAGACAGTCCTTCCAGGTTTAAAATGGTATAAACAGGCAGGTGTTTGCCCTCATGTTTGTGAAGGTACAAAACCCACTGGAAACAGCAGACCTGAGCTGGGCTGTGAAAACACAGGATTGGGCCAGTTCTGTTTTGAACACAGCTCAGCCTTCTCCTAAAAGCAGATTTTTTAAAAGTCACCCACCTCTAAGCTAACTTGCAGCCCACTTCTGATCTCTTGGAAGAAAAACAGTCTTAATGAACTTGACCTGAAAAGCAGATCCTATGGATGTGCCTTCTGTTACATTCCAGTGCCTGGCACCACACATTTCAGAGCAATTACACTGAATTTTTTCAGGTTTATCAGCTGAAACCTCAAATCTCAGGGAACAGTCCTCGCTCTCCCACACCCTCACAATCCTATTATTTATTTGTGTTTAATAAAATTACCTAATTAGACCATTCTCCAAGGAAACAACTTGCAGCTTTAGGCAAATACAGGAAGATGCTGAGTCCAACACAGCCCTTTCCTCGAGCCAAACCCAAGGCAAACAACCTTTTCAATTAAACCCACTGGACCAGGTAGGCACAAGCACCTCTGCTGATAAACATCACTAATTAGAATCAACACCTACTAATAGAAATGTCAGCTTTGCAGGAGACATCTGGGGCTTCCAGATGTGTGTTTCAGGTCTCAAAGTAAATATACACAGGCATTGAAACCAATGGATATCCACAGGAAAACTGAATTTTCAGGCCACTGGAATGTAAACAGCATGGAACTGGGCTGGAACTTAAGAGATGACTCCAGAAGTCTGGGTCCTGCATAGCTCGATGTAATATCAGATATTTACCAACCACATGAGGACAAGCAGGTTTGCTTACAGGCATGGAAAATGAGGATTCCTAAGAAAAACCCTGGATCTCACTGCAAACTCCAGCATTAAACATTCAGTGAGGAGAGGAGAAAAACAAACAAAAAACAGACACCGTGTTGTACTTTTTTTTTGATTTTATAGAATTTTTACAATATATTTCTCTTCATTTGCATATTTTACCCACATCTGTAGCTTTCTTTTTACATGTTGAACTGAACTGGAATAAATCTAAAGGTCTGATATATTTTAAACAACTGATAAAAATTGCAAAGTAGTAAACCCGTAAGAAAAGAAATTATAAAACTCTTGTTTTTAAGTGTTTAATGAAAGCAAGTCAAATGTATCATTAGGAACAATATGGTTTGTTTTAAACACATCATAGGTGATTCAGGCAGGACAACTTTTTTAGTTTTTCTTATATTAGGCACATTTTTTTTTCAGCATACCTGTTTTCCAGACAGTTTTATACAATTCAATAGCATCATTCACATCCACTTGGAACTTCTGCATAATTTTCAAAATGTGACTGATCATGAATATTCATTATTGGTATTCTATTCCTCTTTCTTTAGAGCTACCAGAAGGAAAAAAAAATAATCAGTGTTTTTTTTTTGTCTGTTAAAAAATCCATAATTAATGATTTGAGTTATAAGGCAGCAACAGATTCAGTGTCAACTCAGGTCACAGTCCTTCAGTTCCATCTAGTGGGTAGAAATTATATTTAGTGGACACTGTTCCTAGACAGTTCCTTCAGGGCAAGACGACTGACTCACGAGGCCAGTCACTGCTGGTAGAGTAAGTTGAGTGGTAATGCCTAGCAAGGAATTCTGGCCACTCCTGTGTCATCCTTGCAGCCTCATGTCTTCATCCAGAAAGCAAAAGGACAGTCCAACAGAAAAAAACCACACGTGACTATGACAGAGCTGTGACAGGTTCTGTGAAGGGTTTATTTACAGTCTTCATCCCTGATGTGAAAAAAGAAAAAGCCTTCTTTGACTGAGCAGGCAGCTCCCAGCAGCTGCAGAGCTCAGCAGCCCATTGCATATCCGTGATTCCTTGGCCGTGGGTGCCCATGGAGGCAGGGAGGGAGAAGTCCTGCTGCTCCAGAGAAGCAATTTCCAAGTGCTCACCAGCCCAGCCACACGACTCCCTAGCATCAGTTTAGGAACATCTTTTGGTGGAGCAATTCCCTGTGCCCAGAATCTGTTCAGACAATTCCAAGGTGTGCAGCAGTTGGTTTCCCCAGGGATCTCTGACAGCCCTGCAGGGAGGCTGCAAACTCAAACACCTCGAGTGGATGTGGGAACAGAATGATCAGTGTGTTAAAGGTACACCACAATCTTGGTAATTCCCTTCCCAGCCTGGTGTCTTGAAGGAAATCAAGCAGGATGCTCAAGGAGGGCTTTCAGAGCAGCATCTCTGTGCTTCCTTTCAGTCTTTCACAAATACAACATCTTCCTGAATCCTGGCATTCTCACTTGCTAAGAGAGCCACTCCATTCCTGAAGGCAATGGCTTCAGCATGGTGCTTCTTGGTCTTCAGCTTTAAGTCTTTCAGGCAGAATAATCACATTCTGCTCCAAGCACTCACTGTGCACTCACTTGGCTTAACAGAAGTCAAAACAAAACTCTAAAGCACAAGAGGCCATCAAAAAAAAAAATCCAAGGGATGCATTACTGCATGTTTCCCTCTCAGAGGGAGATTGGGCCACCCTTAAACTCCAGCCCCAGTTGATAAGAGCATCAGTTCAGAGGACACTCCCCAAAGCAGGGATCCTGTGCACTGGTATTTGGGCACCATTTAAATTCTGGACAAGCAGGGTCAATAAATGTATTTCCTTCTGACAGAGCCACTGCTTTACACAACTTGCATTCAGTTACTACTGGAGCTTTTGGCTGCCTTTTTTCCATGCTCCAGTGTTGGGGTGAAGAAGTGAAGAAGAAAATAATTAGCATTAAAAATTATCTGAATTCATATTTGACAAGATAAACTCTACAAACTGTGCAATGGTACAAATAACAGACCCCAAAAACTTTCTGTGTTCTTTTTAACTCTTTGGAAAGGGAATGACCAATGTAGCTGTGCAGGAAGAAAGCCAATTAATTTCAGCATAGAAGGTCTGCAATTCATTCCATGTTCACTACGAGAAATGTGGTTATTGCTCTGTAAGGTAAGAGTGGATTGATCATTAACCCCACCCTGAGTGCTGGGAGTCCAGGTTCCCAACATTGCCAAGGACCTCCTAAGCCGCTAATATTGAAAAGACTTTTAATTTCTTGTAAAGATGTGATTTTTGAGAAACATGCAAGTTCTTCAGGTCTTCACCACTGCCTTGTGACTGAAGGCCAGCCTTTGCTCTCTGCACTACAATATTGGGCTGTTTGGAATAAGACATTGGAGATAAAGCAAGGTAAGAACAGGTGACCCAGATGAATGAATCAAAGAACAGCAGAAACAAAGCTCTTGCACGAGGATGCTATGAAACTGGAATCCTTCAACTGCTTTGCAAATCACCCACAGTTTGTTTTACAACCTGTAGTTTAGTAAGAATTGAAATCCTTTTCCTTGGGAAGTAGCCTCCAAAGCAAAAATGACAGGATTCAAGCGTGGACCATTGCTGCAGCAGCCACCAGATTCTGGTTTGCCTCTTTCACTCTGAAGATGTACAATAGGTGCTGCTGATGGCATCACCCCCAGATCAGCAGTATTTTCTGAAGCTGACACCTTTCATGGATCAAGTTTCCTCAGAAGCAGATGACACAAACGTGGGGGCCTTCCATTCTCATACTTCAGCTACATTCTTTCCTTTACTTCCTCTGAATAAAAAACAATATTGTTCTGTTTACTCTAACATGCTACAATATGTGCATACATAACTGTAGGCGACGCATGAGTTACTTCAGGATGTGCTTTTTCATTGAAGTGCGCTGTTACTTTTACAAATTCTACATCAGGGTGGAAGGAAGGAAGGCTGCAGAGTGCTCATACACTGAAGCTGAAGGAACTTCTCCTGAATGGAGTTAAGATGTTTGTTCCAATGTCCTATGGACAAACTACTCTATCCCATGCACTCCGGCCTGAGCCAGTATTAAACATTCCAGAAACTTGTTGATTTGTTTGGATAGTTAATGGCAAGGCTGATAGCAGCAATGTTTTTCAGGGCCTAGAAGAGAAAAGGAAAAACAAAATCACACCAAATATTCTCCTCAAGCCCAAAGGGTAAAGAAATCGTATGAATTTAAACAGAAATAGAAACCTAGAATCATGGAATAGTTTGGGTTGGGAGGGATCTTAAAGATCATTTCATTCCACCCCCTGCCATGGACAGGGACAATTTCCACCAGTCCAGGCTGCTCCAAGCCCCATCAACCCTGGCCTTGGACATTTCCAGGGATGGGGCAGCCACAGCTGCTTTGGGCAGTGTGTGCCAGGGCCTCACCACCCTCACTGGAAGAATTTCTTCCCAATATCCTAGAAAAGCATCTGTGCATAGTTCACTCACAACTTTCAGAGGCCTGTCAAGGTGCTGTAATGACCAAGTACATGAATATCTCTTTTATAAACTTCACTGGGCAATGACAAATCACTCAGTGTGTGCCACAGAGATCCCAGACCCACCCAGCCCTGGGGCTGTGCAATCCTACCTGTGCTGTGCAGCGATGAAGATGATCTTCAGTATTTAAGGCAAGCAAATATTCCTGTAGAGATCCAAGCTCCTGCAGCCAGAAAACATGCAATGAACACCAATATTTCTACCAAAGGTGATATTCTACTAATTAACATTAAAATGCTGATCATTGGAGCAGTCCCCAAGAGCCAAAGGTATCAGAACTGCACACCAGAGTCTCCCAGACTAGAGCACAGTTTGATGACAGAAATAAGCTTGTATCACTGTTCATATTTAAAGTTCAAAACCAACTCAACAAAAACCACATGCAAATACCTTTAAATTAATTATTAAACCAGAATTCCTCTCAGAATAAACAGTGGCTTTAGGGCTTAATAGTCATGACTATTACTTAAAGTCCAATGATGGATAAGGTAACAGAATTCCCCTCTAAGTAGAATTTGCTGCCACACTCCATAAGTGAAAGTGGTTAATGTTTCTGTTCCTCTGAGGGATAAAGGAAAACTGCATTAAGGAGGGATAGAAACACAGGGACTGCTTACAGTAACTCTGTTTTCTGTCACAAAGAAGAGTTCTGCCAGTGCACGATGAAGAGGAAGGAGAATACCAGGCTTGGCCGTGTCGTTACAAGAGTTGTTTTCCATATGGATGAAAAGCTGCCAAAGTGGCCTCAATAAGGTGAGGTCACAGTCCCTGAAAAAAAGGTAATTTAAATGAAATTGTGATGCCATGGTGAGTAACCACCATGCCCATTTCTGGGAATGGGGAGGGGGGTGAGAAGCAAAACCAAATCAAATTTAATAGAACAAAACCATACATTTGTGACAACGAAAAATAAAAAATAACCCCTTTGCTATATGCTCTTGCATCTAGAAATACTCATGCCATACATACATAAGCTTAAGGACACATACCCCTTTTAAAACTCAATTGCAGGCCTAGTGGTACAAATAAAAATATTAATTTGAAAGCTATTTACTTTACAGAGAATCAGAGCATCACCTCACCACGTTATTATTTCATCTTTACCTTAATTCTGCAGTATAACTAATACAAAGAGAATACATTTCTAGAAAATTAATTGAAATCTACCTTTGTCCTCTTTTGTGAGGATTTTATTTTTGTTTACAATGACATTTGAATTCATTAGACTTCTTTAAAGGCCAGGAAAGAAGAGAGAGTGAAACATTTTTGCTATCAAAGCACTGTAAATTGCATCTGACAGGCAAATGAAGAATTTGCTTCAAACCACAGGGGATTTTTTGCTTCCAAATTGCATCAGTTTAGTGCCTTTTTGTTCCCTTGCCCTGTGCCATTGGGGCAGGGTGTGGAGCAGTGCACTCACCCCTGGCTGCTGCACTGCACTATCTTCAGCAGCAGGTGGATGGCCTTCAGGCGCTGGTGCCCCGTCTGGCGACACGCCACCCCCACCTGCCACTCCCAGATTTTGGCCAGGGGAAGGTGAGGGATGACCCTTTCCTCAGACAGCATCTGCTTTAGAATTTCAAAGCCTGGAAAAAAAGAAAATTCAAACAGCTGTTCAGTTTTGTAGGGATACTTTCTGTTCATAGGGTCAGTTTTCTTCATACATCAAGTATTGCAAGCCAGAAATATTGAATTAAAATATACCAAACAAAACTCTGAGATAACTCTAGATTACATCCTGACATGGCAATTCTTTTCTGAGGCAAAACTTACATAAACATTAGAAAGAATCATATCCAAAATTAAATTTTTGCCCAAATAAGGCAAACAAAACATAGACCCTCCCTATTATATGACATGCAATAGAGTTTTGCTGATAGTAAATTATCCACCACTCTCAAATTCATTAAAAATATTTAAACTCTAAAATAAACTAACAAAACCTCTTATGCTAAAAATTAAGACCCAGAACCATCCTATTTTAATGGATAACCACTTTTGAAAAATGCAATTACCATTATTTCTGTTTCCAATTACGGCATCCTGAAGTGTTTACTAAATACTCTGTAATTACTATCATATAATGAGATTTTGGATGCAAATTACATTATTATAATTGTAATCTCCAAGTCTCTGTGAAGATTTTGTGTTCCTACCCCAAAGTCACAGGAAACAAGAGACATCAGTTGAGTTTCAACTTGAACAAAACTGATCATGTTATTTCCAAGACTCTGAATGAAAATTCTAAGTCAAGGAAAAGGGATAACCACAAGTCTCTCAAAGGTCAGCAAAACGACTAAAAAAGGCCCTTTTCAATACATTCTGAGCATCTCTTACCTGTCTGAAACCTTCCCAGATGACCTGCTGTCACTGTAAACTTGTAACCCCACTCAGTGTTGCTCATGTCAGAAGTAAATCTGTAGTAGAGTGTGTCTCCTGTGTGCAGGGAAGGAAGAAAGCCCACATCACTATCTTCTGAGTTAGTTTTGCAATCTCAAATACAATTCAAATGAAAAGTCTGAAATTAATTAATCCTAGATGTCTTCATTCAAGAGAGATGATCTTTTATTTTTTGGTAACTATGAAACACAAAGAACAGGTGAAAAGAGAAGGCTGAAGCAAAACCCACAATGCTTTCCCCTGTCTAAAGATACTGGATAGGAAGGATAATTAATGTCTTCTACATTTTTGACAACTAAATAGAGGAAATTAAAGAAACTCCATATTCTGCACATGTAACTTCACTTTTCCAATTGCATTACTGGATCAGTTATGATTTATGAAACCAGAACCCCTATACAGGCAGCCAAGTTCTTTACAACACTTGAATTCATGGGACAAAAGGTTTAAAATATTTAAAAGTAAAATTTTTACATGTCAGAAAATTAAATTGAACATTTTTACTCTAAGGAAGAAAACTCTTAAAGTTAATAATTAAAAATAGAAGGACTATTTGAAGAAGAAAACAATTGGCCACTTTACAATCAGGAAAAAAAACACTCAAAGAAGTTTTTGCCATTGTAGCATCTACAGCTTCAGAGATAAATCCTGGTAGTTGGCTGTAATGCCACACAAAACACCTTCTTACCTACTGTGCTCTATAATACTAGAGCTGTTAAAACTTAAAGTATCTTTCTGCCCCATGAAAAACCCTGGGACAAGGAGGCTAGATTTCATTGGGAAGCAGAATTTTCAAAGTTTCATGAACAAGAAAAAAATTTGAAAGTTTTTTTTAGGATTTAAAAGGAAGTATCTATAAAAGAATTTCCCTTTTAATCATGAAATGGAGACAGTGTTCTCTCCTACTTATAAAAGAAAGCTCTTCAATCAAATGAAAAGCCCAGAAGCCTTTAAATGTCTGGTTTCAGCTAAAACCTGCTGGAATCAAGAGCCTTAACCCAGACAGCCTTGGTTGGAAATGAACTTCCACAAGGTGAAACTCAAGTTTCACAGCCAAGGCTGCTCTAAACAATGGGTTTCGAAGCTCAGCTCCTCAGCAACCCTTTGGGAGGAAAAAGAAGACAGACACAAGTTCACAAAAATCTAAAATATTTCTAAAGAATGTACATCTGCCTTTAACTAGAACTTTGTAACCCAAAGTGGTTTGCTAAGAAAGTTCCTCAATCTCTTTACAGGTGCTGACAGTCCTTGAAGTCAAGAGCTTCCTGCAGTGCCCCAATGCTCAATGGGTTAAAAGTTTAAAATCAGAAGCAGGGGGCTGTGCAGTCCTTGAGCTCCCTGGCATTTGCTCCTCACTGTGCTCTCACAAATGTACTTAGAGAAAGCAGAGTGCAGCTGGCAGTCAAACCCTGGGATTTTTCCAGCTGTGCTCTGTGGCACCAGCTGGAGCCAAGGTGCTGGCACTGGCTCTCTCTGCTCAGAGCAGCAGCAGAGCACAGAAACAAAGATAAGCATATTTTTTATTTTTTTTAAATGAAAAAATGTGCTTCCTGTGGAAAGTAAGACATGACATAAACAATGTAAGTGAATATTGTGCAGAACAAGGACTGTGCTGGAAGAGAATCAAGATCAAATTTGTTTCCAGTAGCTGAGTGCATGCTTTGACTGAGGGGTGGAAAGAAAAGGTCACAGCACAACAGATAAGCCACGTTTCAAATGCAAGAGCAGCACGTCAGAGCAAACAGAGTGGGGCAAGGAAAGGATTGGCTTTTTTCCTACACATCTCAGGAACATCCAGGTCTAACTCATCAGGAGTTTCTCTCAGGAGTCCCAGCAATATCCTGTCATAGCCCTGAATCAGTGAATATTCACCTGGAAGCTCAAAGTCAGTCCATTTCTGGGGAGAGCCACTGAAGCTGTGCCGATCCTGCTGGAAGTCACTGCTGCTGGACATGAGCAGCTCATCACAGCCCTCCTCTGTGTTACACTGGGAGTCAAACTTGATGGAGAGGTAGATAGCACCAGGAATGTGAACTTTATCCTGAGGAATAAACACAGGGGCTTTAGGTCCTGTCACCCTGTACCATCTAGAACCCATTCATTTTCACCATACAAACAGAGGAGATAAAAAAAAAAATATTACAGCATCTCTGTGAGTAAAAATATCTTTGATATTTTTACCCAGAGCTAATTTAATAAACGTAAAGCATGGCCTATTATTCACATTAGCTGTTAAGCATGTAAAGTGAATTGCCAGCAATGCTTTCCTTTTTCAAAAGCAGTAATTGTTGCTGATATTGATCTCACTGCCAGAACCTAAGGGGTTATATGCATTTAAAAAATAAAAATCAGAAGAGTCAGAGGAGCAGGGAAATAAAAAAATCCCAAGACTGCCCAGAGGCAATAATTACTTACAAACAGTATCAGAAAAAATGCTTTCAAACAATATCAAGAGAAGAAAATTAGAAACTGTTTGTGTCAAGGTAAGAGTCTAAAATGAGAAATACAAGAAAAAAGACACCACTCCTACTTTCATTTAACAGCACAAGGGAGTAACAGACCAACTGAAACAAATCTTTGGAAGCAAGGGTAGAAACATTTGATCATTAAGGCCCTGAAACCATTTACAAATCTGATCTGCTTCAAATACATGCAAAGTAAAACCATGCAAGTTATGCACTTTTCATATTATTGAATTAGAATTACATTAAAGTGCCTGATTGAACACGTTTCTTTGCAGGGCAAGGCCTGAGTTATCTGATATCAGCCTTTTCCAGGCAAGACTGAACAGAGTTCACAGGCATTTCAAGCACAGAAGTCCCACAGATACCCACATGGAACTTTAAGAGGTTTCTTCTCCAACCCCTGGGTGATTTCAGCTTCAAGTGCTGCACTGCAATCCAAGCCTGCCTTACCTCAAAGTTCGTGTTGTTGTTGTAAGGATGCTGAGATTCCCTCATCTGCACTGCCATCCCTGGCTCCTCCATGAACTGACAGGCTGTCAGGGCCATGGTCCCCAGCATGCTCTCCTTGCAGCCATGCAGCACTTTCTGGAGAATCTGGGGAGGAGGAAGGTCATGTAAATACAATTTACTGTCACAAGAACATTTACAGCTGTACACACCAATGGCTGACATGAGTTGTGTCCAGCCACAGAGTATTTTGGAAGAGAGAATCAAGGTACTAGCAAAAAATAAGATAAATTCATAAATGATGCCTACAAATGTCATCTCCCTTTCACTCTGAATGTCAAAAGATTTCACTCTGTCCTCTCTTCTAGTTTTTTTAATTCTTTACTTGATAAAAACATGAAAGATGTTGGCTACATTTCTTCACACAACTTCTAGAATCAAGGCTAATCCATTAAGTAATTATCAGGAAACTAAAGCTGTAATCAAGTGAGATAAACAACTTTGTTAACATACTAAACAGGCACCTTTACCTTCTATACCTACAGGTTTTGATTTGAATAGAATAGGTCATATATTTCAGCCTTTAAAAAAAAATACAACTCTGTGCATAAGAAGAAATGATAAAGTATCAATTAAGAAGAAATGATAAAGTATCATCTTCAGATGGCTGAAGTTTTGAAAGCAGCAGATTCAAGTCCTGTGCATTTAAAACTATCCAAAAATGCCCTTTAATCTATCAGGACACACTAAATATAATTCATAACCACCTGAGTCTCATTTTTTCTTATTTTTATAACAGTGCATAAAGGCCCTGAATCAGGAATTCTGTTACTTGAGGCCCTTTCAGGTCATCAGAGCAACTCATTCCATGTCTTCACCTGCCACCTCCTAACTCCTCCTAGAAAATGTAATACACCAGCTCAGGCCAGCAGGTTCCTCTCCAAAAACTGATTCCTTGGGAAAAGGAGTTTAAAAAACAAAGGCAGCATGTAGCAGTTCCCTGAATGCACTCTTTGCCCTGCACCTGCAGAACAGCCTAAGACAAAGGCTAGGCTTTTGCATTTAATATGCCTTAATAGATTTTGTTCCATCAGTTCATCCTGCCCTTTTCTGAACCCATAAAAACACCCTGGGGCAACAATTTCCATGACTTACTGTGTCAAGAAGCTGTTCTTTTGGTTTGTTTTGGACCTGCCACTTATTACCTTAATCTGACACTCCTTTGTTTTCTTACTGGGAGGGTCAGTGAATAATACTTGCTCTTAACTTTTACATGCTATTTACTGCTTTAAATCCACAGAGGTAGAGGAACAGAGTTTTCCATTACTCCTTCTCCCTCAATGCCCCACGTGGGAAAGATCCAGAATGGAGAAAATCATTTGGTTCCTCATACTGAAGTTATTCCATGGCTGTAATAATCCCTGCCATTCTTCTCTAGACCTCTTCCCGTTGTACTGTATCTTATTTTTTTTAATGAGATGAGGGAGTCACTCAAAAACAGTGCACAGTATTGGTTCAGTGGCATATCAATGCCTTCTGCTTTATTTTTCATTCCCTCTTTGAAGATTCCCAGCACTTGATTTGCTTTGACTGCTGTGAAGCCTTGAGCTGACACTTTCACTACAACATTCTATTGTAATTCCAAGATCACTTCCACCAGCAGCTCATCAGTGGAGTAGCAGGTATTACAATATACACATTCAGATCTAAGAAAAAGCAGCTTTAAAAAGGCACTGCCTATTTTACCAATTTCTCTAGATTACCATTTAGATTGTCTATTTTCAAAACAGACTGTCTATTTTACCAATTTCTCTTTCATAACTGAAGTTCTCTCCACAGAGCTAGTTTTTCCATTTTCTGTTAACAAGATCAACACATCAAGACACTGACACATTCCAACTGTTCTTTCAGAACTAATTTAAATTTTGGAGTTTCAATTTAGTTGAAAAAAGGAACTGCAAGTGTTTTTGTTAGTCAGAGTCTCATGGCACGTAGGCACAGGTTTTGTTCACGTGTCTAAGTGAAATCCACTTACTTTTTCCCACAGTTGCTTCTCCTCTAGCTGCATCAGCATGTCCAGGATATATGTCATATGGGCTGGGCCACTGAGGTCTAGGATTTCCTCATTTATTGCCACATCATCAGGCCACTCAGCTAACAAGGATGCCAGCACATGCCTGGCATACAGCACTGCAATTGCCTCGTTGACACGATAGAGGTAATCCCTGACAGCCTTTTTGCTCCTGGAGTCCAGCTCCTTGTGCAGGAGGATGGAACTCTTGGTGCGTCGCTGCTTGGCGTAGCTGAGCTGCAGGTCACTCTCAGTGTTGGTGATGAGTTTCTGGGCAACAGGATTGGTTTCTTCTGTTGCTTTGTCACAGAGTACAGGCTTTGACTGCAAGAAGAGAAGTGCAAGTTTGAAAACAGGCTGTCAGTAATTTACTGCCTTACGTTTGGATATCTGACCGGTCAAACTGCAAACTGAATTTACAAATGAATTTGCCAAAAACTCCCACAACAGTGGGATCTCTCACACAGCTTCAGATTTCCTGAGAAACACTTTTTATGTGTACACACCTCACTATACACTGATGCATTTGTGGAAACAGCAGCTAGAATTCTAACCAGAAGTATTAACTGAAGCTCATCTACAGAGGTAAAGCTACCAAGTGCCCTGAAATGAAGAAAGCTGGGAGGGACTTTTGGAGATCACTTGGCCCAAATTTGACTTAAGGCTGAGATAACTTCAAAATCAAGGCTTTGTCCAGTTAAGTTTGGACAATTTCCAGGAGTGGATATTTCACAGCCTCTGTATAAGCTGTTGAAAGGCCAATTTTTTTTCCCTATAATTACGTGAAACTGCTTCAGGAAGCTCCTTCCCCTTTGCTATGCAACTGATAAACAGCTGTGCTGGTGACACCACACGGCCAGGAGTGAGCCCTCACAAAATAAAGCAGAGCTGTGGGACCCTGCTATTGAATGCAAAACCTAAAGCTTGCAAGTGTAGTGTCTACTTTACCAGATAAATTCATTGCTTCCTTGTTCTGCTGAATTTACTGTAAGATAACAATGATATACGAAAACAGTAGCATGGCATAAGCTTACAGCAATGAGATACAATCTCTCTTGTGTAAGGGGAGGAAATTACAGCCTGCAATCACAATTTGTTCTCCTGACCTGGGAATCAAGTTCTTTCGCTTCCTTAGGGAAGGAATAATAAGGAAAAAATACTTCTTGTTCCTGCTCACTCATTTTGACATAAAACATTGATAACAGATAAAACATTGATAACAGATTACTTCAGACGTATAAAAACCAAAATTCTCAGGTTTGAAGTAACTAAACAGAAGCTACAGAATACTAAAATTCATTATTTTCATTATTTTTTGTAGAGGTGTCCATACCAAACAGGGTAGGATGATCATATCTGTATCCACTGCCTTGGAACTCTGCTCCTCCAGCCTCAGGCGTTTGCTGGGCTGCCACTTCTGAGCCAGCGTCCGGATCCTCTCATCCGTGGTGATCACATCCCCATCAAACCTTAACACAGGCAAAAGAAAATCCAAAATACACAAATGTGTTTCCAAAGTAATGCAGACTCAATTAGGGCAGTTAAATGCAAATTACATCTTCCCACCTTCTGTTTTGGAAAGATTAAACTCTGCCTATTTTTATCATGTTAACTGTTCTCCTGTTCTAACAAGCCAAAGGATTTAAATGTTACAAAATCACTCATTGCTGTGAGAACATGGTGTCTCTGTGAGATACTCTGAGCACCAGAAGCCACATGTGAGCTCTTGACTCTTCCCCAGTTCCCAGAATTCAGAGCCATAGTGGAGCTTCATATGGGAGCTACCACACAGAAGAGAGCATGTGATGTGTTTCAGAAGGTGGTGACTTGCTTCCATAAATACAACTTTGCAGGAGTTTATTTCCTTACTTTTTCACACATGAAAACCAAATCTTATCCTTGGAAGAATTTCTATTCAGCACCAAGATTTTTAGATTTTCCCCCACCACTGCCTCTCTGCTGGACCCAGACTTTCACTTACCTCTTCTGAACTTCCAGGAAAAAGGAATCTGTTCTTTTCATCTGCAGCTCATACATGGCTCGAAGAATGTGGAGAGGTGCATTAAGTGCATCGTGTGTCATCTGAGCAAAGAGCAAAAAGAAATTTTAAAAAACCCCAAAAACACATTAGAGGGAAAAAAAAAAATTGAATTTCTTTAAGGATGACCTAGGAATTATTCTCCACTTTGTAGGTAGAGAATTAATGAGCTCAGTATCTGGATTAATAATAATGAGAAGCAATTTAGCAAAACACTGTATAATGATTTTGTAGCATTCATTACTGTAGCTCATTTTTATTTTCTTTAAAGAATGATGCATTGAAATCCTAGGCCTATACTCTATAAATTCAAAACCATATAAATTTAAAACCATATAAAACCATATGAATTGCCAAATGTTTTATGCAACTAGCAAATGCTCATTTACCCAAAAGGAGGTAAACTAATTTAAATACCAAGAAACATATTTTGGTGGCTTCATCCAGGCCTTCCAGAGGATCAAGTTTGTTCTGCTCTGAGTCAACAGGACCAACAACAGGCTGCTCCACATCTTGATCTTGTTCCCTGTCTTCCAGTTCAGTATCCTCCTGTTCAGCCAGGGAACTGATATCTTGCTTTGAGGAATACAGCATTATTGACAAAATCTACACAGAAAAAAGGTAGCATATGGTGTGACAGCTGTAGGTATTATTAGTTTATTTGCTATCAGCATCTTAGAGGAACATTATCAGACCTAGACAGTGCTTAACACTTGCTATTTTACAAAGAAGCACACCTAAAATATAAAAAAATCCACCAAAACACAAAACAAAACTGTTTCCCACTTCACTAATGAGTTACACCTTCCATGTTGCTGCAAAGACAACTTCAGTGATTAGCTGCAAGTACAAAGAAAGTTGAGAAAGTAATTATTTAACTATTTCAGTACATCAAAGACTTGAAGATTCCAAGACAAAAACAGAACAAAGGTTCTGTGATGCCTCTACACACCCTTCTCCTTTGAAAGTAGCCCCTTGGCTTCACCATAGTCCTAAAAATGAATTAACACAACACCAGCCTAAGATAAAACATAACTAACAGCTGAACCACACTTATCTTTCAGCAATTAACAACCACTGTGAAAGAATATGCCCACATGTGCATTGATCTCCCCATCTGCACTGCAGCAAAACCTTGTGCAAGTCGTGCTTTTCTTTGGGATTGTTTTCTAAATTGAAGAGTGGAATTTTCAAGAACAGTCTAAATAAAATCCATTAAAAAACCTGAGTAGGTGAGTAATGTCTCATCCTGTAAATTTTTTTCCAAATAAAATCAGATTAGTAAAAATCAGCTCCTGCTTTAAAGAATTTATGATTGTGATTGGCAGAAGGAGGTAGATTCAGGGATAGAGTTAAGTGAGCATTTTTTAAGAGACTAATTAGAAAAAATCTTGAGTCCCCAGGAGGGCAGTGTACTGCCATAACCTTTCATGCCACTGTGTGATGCCTGACTTTTTCCAAAATGTCACTTTTCTTACCTCTAAGTCTCGGAGAAGCCAAGTCTTACTGAAGCCAGTTCCTTTGCTACACTTCTTCACTAGAAGTTTGAGTAAACCAGACTGAAGAAAGGCAGACTGGATCTCCTTAAAGCCATGAATCTGCACACATAGACACACACACACACAGATAAATAACTAAAAAAGGAACAATGCATCACAGTGCTTGCAAGGTCTTGTCACACAGCCTCGGGTGAATTTCCTGCCAGATGAACTACACTGGAAATCTTTTTTTTTTCATTTCACTAAAATAAAAATCCCCACTTCAAATCCCTTAAGGGTATCATCTATGATGTGCACAGAGTAGTAACTGAGTATCTGATAGTCAAAAAAAAAAAAAAAAAAAAAAAAAAAAAGAAAAATTTCCCCTTCAAATACTTCAGGAGTGAGAGAAGTGAGCTTCACTCCATAAAACGTTATCTCTAGGAATTTCTTCCTCAGCTCTCCTGAATGGCTGGCCCCCACAGAGGGGAAGCAAAACAACTTCCAACTCAGACTCACAAAAGCTATTTAAAGCTCAGCAACATTTTCAACCCCCTACAGACCAGGAATAAAGGTACCCAGCTGTGACAGAAATGCCCTTGTGGTAATTCCCCAGTGTGCTCAGTCAATCCCCAAGTTCCTGCAGCACAGGGTACAACATGAATTTCTATTTCTCTCTCATATTCTCTGTCAGGTACCTTCAGGGTTCTGTAAAGCCCCTTTAGAGCAAGTGACAAGACCCAAGTTGTTTCCACTGCCTCAGCATAGCTGCTGTCCATGCTGGTCTGCAGGAGGTGGGTGGAGATGAGGACAAAGTGCTGCAGGTACTGTCTCAGCTGGGCCTGGGAATCGCTGCCCTCCTGCTCACATTTCTGAATCAACTGATAGTCTTTCACTACAAGAGAGAAAAAACACAATTCACTTGGTTCACATTAAAATGTTGTAGAGTCATCTGTTAGTAGATATGAGTAGGCTGAGACATGAGACATCCTTACATCAATTACGTTCTAATAAAGGTCTTTTACAAAAATTGACTCAGACTCCCTGAACAGTCAAGTGTCGCAAGAGACATCAAAGGAAAACAGACTCAGGCTCCTTTGTGCAGGTGGTCATGGGTTCTCCCTTTATTGTGGGATGCCCTCCTCTTTTATACAGAATGTCAGAGGCCAATTTGATTGGTAACACAAAGGTAAACTTTTCTACCAAACTGGTCATCCCAGAGGGACATCAGAAGAAGGTCTTTCCTATAAGAAATAATGTAAACATTCTTATATTTATAAAACATTGTTCTTCTGTTTACCAGAAGAAAGCCTGGGAAAGAACCCTTCTTAATAAGAAAGCATTCAGGCTTGAAACTCAGGACTACAGTCAAGAAAGTATTTCATTTTTCAGTACAAGTTAAAAAACCCCAGGTCACCTCTG
The DNA here is from genome assembly GCA_013401135.1 of Cettia cetti. NCBI lineage: Eukaryota > Metazoa > Chordata > Aves > Passeriformes > Sylviidae > Cettia > Cettia cetti. The sequence continues at coordinate 97,504 of VZUI01067147.1, read as the reverse complement.
GCAATAGCACATATTTGCACATTAGCAGCACAGCATGCAAAGCAGCACATGTTGTATTTTACAATTAAAATGGGGAAAATTCTGACCTGCAATTGCTATGATGAAATAAATATTGCTGATCTTACTGTTTAAAATGTCAATAGTTAAACAAAAAGAAAAGCTTTTATATTCAAATCTTTCTTCAATATCAAAAAGTGATTTAGTCTGTTGATTTTTCCAAATGTCTTTTACACAACTTTAGTAGTCAAATCTTAGGACAACCTTTGCTTTATTAACTTCCCAATATTAGGTCATACAAAGAGAAAAGCCCCCGCTTCTAAAAACAAAACTGATTTGTTATATTTTAAATATTTCACTTGGTCTCAAATTTTAGGGATATCCAAACTGTTTTTAAATTAGCAATTGTTCTAAAACATTAAGTGCAGGCTTGAAAAGGACAAGACACAAGCACTACACAAATCTTGATACAGAAACAACTAATTCATCTTCATCAAAAGCCTATTTCTGAGATTTCTCAATTAACAGAATGATCTCAACAGTTTTCTAAATCCTTTTCTGAATAAAGATAATTGAAATAATTACTGCAGAAGCTTCACTATTTGTCAGTGACCTGCAAGCAGAATTTGGTTACTTATGGGCAGAGTCAGGAATTCAAACTCTGCAGACCTGCATAGTGGTTCAGTTAACATTTGCTTTTGGGTATCCATAACAAACTGTAAGGAAATGCTCTGTGATTCTCTGATAAAACAAAAATGTCACAGAACCTGTTTTTCTCTTTCGGGTTTTGATGTCCACAACCACTGCCCTGTTCTTCTCAGTGAAGTGCTTCAGGATGATCACATTGTGAGGCTCATTGGCATTGTCCATGTACACAGAACGAGTGCCCATGCACAGCACCTGAAATGGCAGCACAACTTCAGTTAGGATTTGGAATACTTCCTTACAGATACACAGCCATGTCTTATATTGGTTATATTTGCTTATTCTTGCTATTGTATTTTTGAGCTGAACCACTGCTTGATGCCTGGTGTTTGCTGATCTTTAGAAAATGGAAGTTGGAGTCTTTAAAAGAAATGTCTACAACAACCACCTTAATGTTACATAGCCAATGTATCTGTTATGAACATCAAGATGAAGAATGAATAGTTTTGCCTGTCTAAAAGTCCTTTTAGATACTGAAACAAATTTGATTGTAGCAGATATAAGTAGCATCCAAATAAATGCCAGGCAAGAGTTTATAAAGGTTGTCCCCAGCTGATGGAATCTGTAGTATTCAGAAAGAGATCCCGAAAAGCTTTAACCAATTTTGCTTTAACCAATTTTGCTTCCTTTAGGACCGACAGCCACTTACCTCAGGAAAGCCAACCAGCACCAACAAAGTGAAGATGTTGGTGTGCTTCAGCTGGAAGGGCAGCTGCTTGATGCAGTGGTCAGTGAAAGCAGCAATCACATGGTGCCACTGTGCAGAGGAGTTCAGGGAGCGAAGGATGTCTGCCATGGAGCTCGCCCAGTCCAGCCCTACACGACTGCAAAGCAAGAGCAGGCTGTGTCAGGAGGGCTGACTGCACACTTACCTGAAGCTGTTCTTCCTCAAGACAGCCTATTACTGGTAATTTGTCACAACTGAAGCTTTCAAATTAGTGCAGAACTGTTTTTCCCAATACTTGAAGCTTTCATGCCAGCTGACACATGAATTCTGCTTTGTTTTCCATAGAGCATAAATACGATTGTTCTCTGAGAGAGTCTGGAGTCCCAAATCAAAGTGTGCCTGAACATTGCCATTGTTGGCTCTGAATTTTAGTTTAGAACTCAGAAGTTTCTGTTTGCATGGTAGCAAGAGGTTTATGTCCCATGTATGTGACCACCTGCTCACTGTGTGGATCACACAAATAACCTACAGGGGCTGGTCTCTCACACTAAAGTTAGTTTTTGAGAAGATTCTTTCCCTCAGGTGAGGCTCTCAATATTCTGCCTTTAAATTTCATATGCTTTTCTATTTGTTTATGAACCCTCCCTGTAAAACACAGCTACAATGAAAAATAAGTCAAATTTAACAGGCATGACATTATTCTCAGAATGATTGAGAGCTTTCTCAGGAACTTCAAAATCTGTCCCTGCTGTTTCCAGTGCAATTTTACTATAAAAAAAACTCTCTCTCAAGTACTCTTACATAGAAGAGCCAGATCCAGAACTCAGCACTGGTGATAGTTACGTGCCACACCCTCCTCCTTTCCCAAGTTATACAAGAGATTTGTTACAATGTGAGAGAATTAATGTCACACAAAAAAAAAAAAAAGACAGTATTTTTTTGTTTTCCTTGTAGTTTCCAAACCTCACTTCCTCCTCCATGACATGCTGTGAAGGTAAGCACAGGAAATTAGGCCACTCTTCAGCAGCCAGCCTTCTTCTGGAAGGAAATTAAGATTCCCACTGCAACAAAGGCTGCAGATGCTAAGCCCCTTGCATGACCAGGGTACAGGTTTAATTATCTTTCTATTAAAAAGCCTCTGTGCACAAGGCACACATGAAAGAAAATCACTGGTCAGCAGAGAGAAGCTAATTGGGTTAAGGTAAGAAGCACCTGTCTAAACACACAGCTCCCAGACTGAACAGAAGATGAGTTGTCTTCCATCCTTCTGGCACTGTAGACCCATCTCCTGGTACAAACAAATTATGTTTGGCTGAAAGGATTTTAGTCACAGCAGCATCCACTTCTGCGGGCATAAGCCTGAGGATTAACTGGCCCAGGAGGCCCAAGGTTAAATGATAAGTTTCATTCAGGTGGCCAGCATTTGAGATTACAACATGAAACATCAGTGGAAGTATTTGTTCCAGGTTGATCAGAGACATTGTGGAGCCCTGTGGAGAGAGAAAAATCTCAGTGAGGCAAGGAAAGAAAACAAGATTTTTAGTCAAAGTCAGTACATGCAAAAGCTTCTGTTCAAAAGGTCTTTCAAACAGTACAGAGGGAATGAGAAACTACATTCCTACTGTGGTTACTGGCCTGTTAGTGTGGCCTGACATGTGAAGCTAAACTGAAGATTTAAACTCTGCTAAACAGTTAAGACACTACTTCATAGATAAATTAAAATTCCCTTCCCTCTTCCCCTACCCAGGAACAAGCCTTTACAATCCTGAGTGATATCAGTGTCAGAAGACATTCTAATTCACATTTCATAACATGTAAGCAACACAGGCCCATATCCCACATTTAATTCCTATGAATTTATTCATGTTATTTGTGCACCTAGAAAACTACCCAGACAGAAGTAAAAAAGAACTAACGGATTTGAAAGGTGGTAACATAGCTGCCAGCAACCCCAAAATCCTCTTCTGAGAGCATTCAGCAAAAACTTGCTCCTGGCTAGGTATTAAAACTTTCTCTGTTGGTTTTTGGGTTGAATCCTCTGAGAGAGAGTCACCTGTTTTGTAAATAAAAACAAAATAAGAAAATCCCTAAGCAACATTAAAAATAAAAGAAATAAGTGATAGCTGATAGCTAATTTTTATAATCTAAATCTAAAAATAAATAGAAATTATAAAAAGAATTATTACAATTTGAAAATAAAGTCTTCATAAGAGTGCATGGAAACAGAAGGTAAAGGAATTTATACCACCTAGTAAAAACATATAAAAGACAGTGCTACAGACAGATCAATTTAATCATCACAATTCTTATAATGCCAGTCTTTAACAGGATAAGACACTTATTTTCTAGTTCCAAGTGCATCAGAACACACAAGTGTTGTGTTAGACCAGCAGGGACTATAATCTCCATACATGCATAAATATTTGTGGAAATCTACTCCGATTTCCAGACTCCTTTAAACAGACTGCAAGGCATTTGTTCAAAGCAATGTCTGGCAGGTTTTCACAGACAGACATTTGAAAATATGCAAAACTGGATTAGGAATAAAAAGGACAGCTGTTTGTTTGCAGATGAGTGGTTATTTCTGTGACAGGGAAAATGAGAAATCATTTTTTACCTGTTGCAGGAACATTCCCATCCACAGATGACTCTGACTCTTGTCTCACAACAGTTTTCTTTGCAGAGACAGCTTTGATTTCAATTTCTTGTTTTCCTACTTTATCTTCTGCAGGAGACTGGGTTTCCTTGTGAGTATCTCCTTTCCCCTAAAAATAAAACAGAAGTACTAAAAGATTAAAACAAAATGTAATACCTGCAGGAACAAGCATGGAAAGAATTCAGTCATCTGAACTTGACAAACATTTTTCTTTGAGTATCAAAACCTTCTACTGAAGAATTTCCTTATGTATTCATGTCTTAAGCTTCCATACAATTAAATTATGTTCTTTTATTTTCCTCATATCTCCCTGCGTAAAGTTATTACACTACAATAGTTTTAAACACTCTATAAAACTGTAGGAAACTCATACTCCTATTCAACAGTGCTAAAAACCAGGGGAAATGACAGCCCTTTCACAAGGAACAAGACAAGCTCCTCTCCTGCAACACTTCTGCAAGTCAGTTCAGAACACAAAGTTTTTGATCAGTCAGATCTAATGAAAAAAACAACTGTCCCCATGCTCCCCCGTTTTTACCTACAAATTAAATCATTACTATCCCTTATTTCAGTCCCACATTCAGAATAGGCTGTTTAAGCATCTGAAGATGTTTATTATCAGATCACACATCTGATATCAGGGGTTCTGGAAATACCAGGTACTTACACTGCGACGCACCGCAGAGCCTGGGCTGCGTTTCTCATCTCTTCCCCTCCCTGCTCTCTCACCAGGATGACTTTTTGGAGCACTGTCTGTGGGAGGACTGCCTGAAACAGTGTCATTCTCTGAGAAGGACTCATCTTCTGGTAACATGCAGAGGAGAGCTAAATTTTTCAGTCCTGGGAGCAAAAAAGTTTTATGGAAGTTATTCAGCTGTTGAGTGGCAAGACAGAAAGCAGAACTGAAACACTTTAAAAGAGTGTTGCACTTTAAAACTTCTTACACACTTCTTTTGAACATTAACTGCACCAAAAACATGTTTTCTGTCAAGCTCATATAATTATGTAGTTCCATTAAATACTAGTGATGGACAGATGGTGACATGCTCCACCTCAAAGATGCCACTGGGGTCTTGATTTAATAAAGCAGTAGAGTGTAAATTATGAATAACAAATGACATTTGTCTTATTTTTCAGTCTTCTGACCACTTGCACCATAGAACTGGATATTGTAAACAGATTAATTAATGAGCACGTAAGTATTTGGTGGTGGTGGTATTTCAGTTGTATTAGACCTGCTCACTAAAACTACCAATGAACTTACTTGAAATTTAGTGTAGATTTTTTGATACATTCAAAATATGTCCCTATTATATGACCCTATTTTCTGTAGGTCTTTGTTCACAGAAACCCCCATTTCCAGACAAATGAATACCACCGCCAGAAATTTATACCACAAACATGGTTAAAAATCTCTTCCCAAGAGATGCAGAACAAAAAACTTTTTCCACCAAGTTATTTGCTGTCCTTCAGCTGTCAGTGATTCATTACTAAAAGAACATGAAGCTGTATTGACTGATCCCTTTACAACAGCTAAGATGGAAAAAAAAACAACCAGAGACTTGCCAAGTTGTCTCCAATGTTTATGTAAGCATAAAATTAGTTTTCTCAAGCACTCTATTTTCCATGTTCCAACGACCCTGAAAGACACTTGTTCTACATTTGCTTTCTACATAAACAGTTATTCTCAGTGAAGTACACAGTAGCTTCCCCTTTCCTTTGGAAACTTTAAAGTCAGTAACCACAGACATTTCTGACACTTGCAGAAAGCATTGTTAGGGCAGGAGGAGCTGACTCACCTTTTCCATGCTGTGCTTTCATCAGGCAGTCCCCAATGAGCTGAATGCACTGATGCTGCAGAACCCTGGCATGACTGAGGACCTGGGGATCCAGTTTCTCTCCTTCTATTTCCTCCCCATTTGCCAGATCTGCACTGTAGAGAGTCAAGGCAGCAAAGAGCAGCCAGGAGTAGTTGTGGACGTAGGGCTGGATGAGGCGCTGCCGGTCGCTGATGCGGATGGTCACCATGGGGTACACGGTGATGCTGTGCGTGGGCAAGTGGCTGCAAGAGCAGGGACATCCTTTAGGAATGCAGCTGGCTTTTTGCTAACCAACACAGTCAGTCAACACAAAACACCTTCTCAGGAAACCACTTAAACCCCAACACAGTCCAAAGGTTCAAACTGTGTGGACCTGGTTTATACGAGCTCTGGTGTCAAGCACTGAAAACTGTTGTTTTTCACAGCAGTGATTGTCTCTTCTGTCCTGTCATACAGGAGTGGTAACTCCTGCAGCTTTCCTGGCCACATCCAGAAAACAATTGCTACCAAGTGACTTCAGAGGTTGAGGCAGGTTTCCAGACATTGTTGCCAAACTGGTCCTATCTTTGTTTCCCCAAAGGACACCAAGGAGATGTTCTGATGTCAGACACAGCTTTATAGGAAGCACCATGAGAATGACTGACTGTATTTAGCTATTAAATATTGTCTTTCTGCCACATGGGGGAAAGCAAATCACAAATTTAATACCTGTCAGAGTACTTCTTTGCATGATAGCATCCATAGCAAAGGTCAAAGTCATCACAAACATTGCAGTTCATTCTCCGACCTATGATAACTCCTTGGCAGTGATCACAGGCATATTCCATGTTCACCATTTCATGGTCATCCTCATGACCTTCAGGTTTAACTCCACCTGTAAAAAAAGATTTCCCTGTCAATCTTTTTGACAAAAGACTTTCCTAATTTCAAGTTCACATTCGTACTAGGGAAAGAACAGTTAAACATCTCCAAAGAAGCCAGGAGAAGCGTGTTTGACTTTATTTTGTGTATAATTTACAAGATACCATTTTGGCTTCAAATACAGGGTTTTGAGGGGTTAATTAATGGTTCTTAGCAAGGAAAGGGTTTTGAGGGGTTATTTAATGGTTCTTACCAAGGAAGCAAGTTTTGCAGAGATCCATGTCATTGCACTGCAGACAGCGGTAGCGATGCCACGGCGCAATTTCATCGCAGCCATCACAGGATATGTCCACGTTTAACAGGTCACAGTAACGAGCAACAAACATGTGCATCTGCAGCAATAAATCAACACAAGTTACTTGAGGATTTTTTTCTGACTTTGAGAAAGCTTCAGACAGGAAGCAGAACATTTCCCCTGCCAAAAATGAATGGGGATCTTTTAATCATTTTCTACAGAAATTGAATGTAGAATTTTAATCAATTCTACAGAGATCCAACTAATAAAAATAATTATAAACCAGACTCCTTTCTCCCCTTTAGGCTTTTAAAGCTCTCTTATTTACCCCTTCTGCAGATGAATATACAAAACATGAAGTCACCTTTCTCTGCTTCTCTGGGTCAGCTTGAGCTATCTTTTCATACCAGGTCTCAAACATTACATCCTGACATTCATCCATCCATTCACAGTTTTGCTTGTAGTCTGCAATTTCGTCTTCTTCACTCCACTGACTAAAAGAAAAGCAAGCTTAAAATTAAGTTTGATTGCTATCAGGCTTCCCTTTAATAAAGCTTTACTTTTTAATGAAGAACGAAGTGTTAGAATTGTAAGAAATTTCATTCACTCAGTTAATAAATGACCATACAGACATCTGCTTCTAGCTTCTGTGAAATGTTCTTAAAAAATCAGAAAAATCTACTCTTATAAAGCAGCTTTTGGAATACTGGCAGATCAGATCAGACATTTTAAGGTTTTCTGGCCTTCACATTTGCTCATGTGCAAGTACAACTACTATACAACTGCCATATGAAGGTGTTAAAAACATTTGACATTCATCAAGGCAAGAAATAGTATTGTATACCTCCTGCTACACTGCTAAACAAGCCAAGTGGTCCAGTAATGATCAGGTTAAATGTAAAACTGCATTACTTTTTGGACCAGCAAAACAAATTGAAATACTTCAGTTAAGCCCTTGGATACTGAGCAGAATTATTATACTTGTTAACAGCACCCTTACTGCCTGTTCCAGCCCAGAGCTCAGGAACCTCTCTGGGATAAATGGAATCAGTATTCAGCAGCAAGTGAAAGCTGCATTCTTCCTGACTCACCAAATGACACTGTCATGGATGCTGATGTTCTCCTGTGATGTTGTCATGAGGAGATGTGGCAGCTGGATCTCCACAAAGAAGGAGAGATCACTGGGCTCCCAGCTCATGTCCAAGAGGTGGAGGAGAGCTGTCTGCACACAGGATAAGGCAGGAAGCAATGACCTAAATAAAAACAAAAGACATTAAAACATGACAGCTCTAAAGCTGACCTAAAGTTGACAGACCTAGAGTTGAAACTGTGTGTGGGAAGGAAGGGTAGAAAAACCTCTACACACTGATTTTCAGGCTTTACAAAGCATTAAATTAACTCTGTGGCAGGAGCTCAGGTTTATCAAAGTATTCAACTTACATAATTTAGCAAGTACAGACTATGGAATTTGAAATAAAGACAGTTTTCCCTCTGGATTCAGTTAAGATCAAGCTAATGCTGTTGCCTGAGATTTTGTAAGAGGGTTTATACCTCTTCTTTTCTGTACAGCATTTTCTTGGTCTTTGCAGGAATTTATTCTGTTTGAAACCTTTTTGACATTTTTACTTGAACAGAACAAAAGACTTGAAAGTTATTGTCAGAGAGACTGACATTATAGCCATAAAATTCTCCTTTCTCTGGGACACCTGGCTATAAATCCTCCAATTTCTAACCAGAATATTGCTAAAACCTGAGTTTTAACATTAAAGCATGGCTGCAGAATTGCCATGTTTCTTCTGGGATTACCCTTGCCCAACCAAGTATTCCATGACAAATTTGTTATTTCTGGTATTTTACTGGTAAGTTTCAGAGACACACTGCAGAACTGTAACTACAAAATGCAGCAAGTCGAGTTTTTAACTCTGATAAATTTTCGTGCTTTCATTTATTCCTTTAGTAATAAAAAGCTAACTTGGCATGTTTGATCACAAGATCAAGACTCCATTTAATTCTGTAAAAAATGGAAAGTATACACAAAATTAATTAAGACATTAAATGACAAATAACAAATTACAAGGGAGGAAGTGCAGAGGAATGCAAAAAAAAATTTCACATAAATAAAGCAAACAATGTACTGTACCTGTCATTAATTGTACTAAATCCTTTCACAGAATTCACCAGGAACAAAACAAGTTGATAGTAGGACTCTCGTATCTCCTTGTGCAGCTCAGCACCACAGCCTTCCAAGTTTCCAAAGTAGCTGCAAATTAAAGAGTCAGTTTAGTAGCCCAGAATTCAATGTGATGCTTTAGGTAGCATGATTTGGGCAAATTTTACAGACAGGTCCTTTTTAACCCCTCTCCACAAGTGGGAAGGATGTTAGTTTTATTTAAAAATGAAGTCTAGAAGTTTCAAACAAAAATGAAGACTCTTATACCAGGAATCAGAATGAAAAAACTAAACAGGCAAAGAGAATATTCTCATAGCACTAAGAAGAGAACATAAATTAAAAAGTTGCTTTAAGAAAATTTAATCAAGGTCTTCAAGGAAATCAGTGCATTGCAGGATAACCACAGAAAGCTCCTGACAAGTGAGAAGCCAAGTGAGTGACAGCACTGGCCAGACACAACATAGAAATCACACCTAAACATGTTCATGGCATGAACAGCTGTCCAACTAAGTCCCACTTGAAAATAATTATTTATTTTGTTTTTTTTTTTAATGAAGTACACAAGATATGCCTACTAGCCTGAAAACCAAACTTCAACTCATATTTTTATTATCCACATGGATTAAAAAGCAGAATTTTCTACTCTTGTCAATATACATGCCTAGAGGAACACAAGAACTAAGACAGTAAATCACATGGCTGAGATTTGCCTAAATAATTGCTTACTTTGTAAAATCTTTCTGACAGGCTAGAAGCTCTAGGAGAAAAAGTACACAGGATGGCTGAAAGCAGTGTGGCTGCCCAAGCGAGTCCAGGCACTGGCGGATGGTCTTGAGCACTTCCAAAATACTCTGCCCTTGGGATTTTCTCAAAGCAAGAACCTTTAAAACACTGAAAGCAAAAAAATACCAGTGAAAACTTCAAAACACTGTGCTTAGAACAACACAAATAACAGAACAATTCAAGAAGTGCTTGACTGGTTACACAATTGCTTTGTATTTGAATTTCCAGCTGTATTTCAGTGTATTAGTTGGAGTGAGTGATAAAGCTTTGAAGCTCTTCCTGCACCACTCCATGTTCTAGAGCCCAAAACAGACAAGCTGAGAATTGGAAATCTCTCCTTTGATTTATGTTTTCAGAATACCAGGTAATTTAATCAGAGATGCAACTTGTCTCTATTTGATACCAAGGATTGGTAATAGTGATAGACTATGCCTTTGCTATTGTAGATAAAAAAAGCAAAATGCCTCTGCAAACAGATGTGAGGAAGCAAGGTAATAAATTGCCAAGTGACTGTTTTTTACATTCTTTTCTATGTGATAGAAGCAAATGAAATGAAGAAGTACTCTCTGAATCCCTACATCCTTGTGTATAACTGAGGTTTGATACGTAAGTCTGAAACTGTTTCTATACAAAATAATCTGCCATATTATCTTGCTACTAAAATATTTGACTCCACCTGAAGAAGTGTGAAGACAAGCTTCTGTACATTATAACTGACAACATTTTCAATTTGCTTACCTTTCATGTGAAAGTGATTGATCCTTAATAAAGTCTAATATGTTCTTCAAAATAGGGTATTTTTCCTTCACAGTGGGCAGAGCTCTTGGCTCCTCCATTGACCTGAAGGACAGCAGCCTCAGTCTTCCCCGGCCGAGCTGAGACTTCCTGGTAGGAGTGGAAGGAGGTGACGACACATCTTCTTGCTGTGAGACTGTATTTTCAACAGGCTTACTATGAAATGCAAATGAAGCTTCTGCTTGGTGGAGGTCTGGAATTTGTTTAAGTTTCAGATCAGACTGTAATGTTCGACCTTCCTCTTTGGAAACAGGGTGAATTCCTGCACTGGACGACGCCGACTGCGCTGCCTGGAAGTCCATGTCCACAGCTGATCCTTGTCTTTGGCGTTTATCACTCACATACTGCTGGGGAGCACCCATGTCTTGGGCTTCCAAATTGTCTGAGGCAGAATCTTTCGTCTTGGCTCTCACGGGCAAAAAATTCAGTAACAAAAGGCTCTTCTGCACACAGAGTTTTGCTGCAGCATAAAAATTGGAAGAGTTAAAATCACGACAACAGAACAACAAATTTTCTGTCTTATGCTTAGGAAGAAAGTGATTTATCTTATTTCTTCTCAGTTGAGACTGAGCTAAAAAATACTGTTTTTCTTGTTATATTGATCATGATGCTACCGGTTACTTAGGTTCAGATTTCCAAATGCTGAATCTGAATAATCACACTGAACCATATGAAGTAGAGAGTAGTCAGTGAGAACACATTTTGTTCTAATAACAGTCAGCTGCTGTTCTAACATCAGTTAAATGTGGTAAAAGTATCTACAAAAACAGATGAACATATGACCGTGAACCAGGTGACCCAAGTGAAAGGTCACTCCCTGCAGAATTTTCTTACTGTTTTCTGCAAAGAATAGCAGAACACAATCCCAGATAATTAATCCAACGTACACTAGGTTATCTCTTAAGTTTTGAAAAAGTAACCCCACTTGCTAAGTGACCTTTCACAGCAAAAATAACATTTTCAGGACATTGTATCTTGAAGTTTACAAGGCAATGATTTCCTAAGCTACCTGAAATGCTCAAACATACAAGGCAACACTCACCAAGATCTTCTGGGTTCACCTCACTTGCTTCTGTGTTCTGCTTCTCCTCAGCATCATTTCCCCTCCCCAGCAGGGATTTCTGCTTCATTTCCAACTGTAGACAGGATGTTAATACAGTTACAATATGATTCTCTCTGTGTATCTATACAGCAAAGCAGGATGAAGACTGTAATGATTGAAAGGAATTTAATCTCAGGAATAGATGACAGTAGTTACTATTCCCAACTGAAGCCTCAAAGAGCAGCACCTGAACTGTCAGAGCAGTAACAGACCCCGAGCTGCTTGAGCTTTGTAGGCTGAGACTGTTCCCTGCCTTGTGATTTGATGTGCATCATCAGTCCTCCGAGGAAAAGGCTTCTCATTTACCCTCAGCACATATGTACATCTAGTTGTGAGATAAAGTCCTCCAAAAACATGTCACCCCACTAGCAAGCTCTGTCAGATGCAAACATCACCTGTCATGCAATGGGTAAAGGCAATTATTCATCTTAACATGCACCTGCACCCATTGTAACTCTAATACATCAACCTGACAGGAATTCTTAGGCAGAAAAGAGGAGGGAGAAAGTCACAAGACAATGGAATGATGTTTAAGATACACTTCCATAATATAGTTCCAAGGAACTCCAATTGCAATGTAAGAGTCTTTCATAATTTACAACATACATTCTTGCTAAAATACAACACAAATTTCATTGATTTTCAGTCAAATTCAGTCCTAGCTACCCATGATGGCACATCTGGGGCCGAGGGAAGGAGAGGAGTGTAAGGATGCATTTAAACATTTAAGTCTAAAGTTTCAAAGTAAATACATGTTCTTTCTAAATGAAAATAGTTGATGTAGAGTAACTGAAGGAAAAACTGTTCCACCCTATTCCTTATCTTTGCATTGTAGAGTAGTAAAGTAAATGATATTAATAGAGATCCTCCTGAGTGTTCTTACCATCCATATTCTAATGGAATCAGCCAAGGTGTATACTTGTGCAAACTCATCACTCAAAGGCACCTTGCCTTCACTGTTGACTGGAAATGAGAGAAAGAAGAGAGTCCTGTTTATTTACAGCTCCGTTTTTCTACTTAATTTAAATTTAGTTAGTTTCTACTTAACTAAAATTATACTACAGCCTTCCCTTCATCTCTTAGTCAATACTTGGAATTATACCTGTAAGAAAAATAGGGAATTACCCTGCCAACTTTCATACATTCTAAATACATTAACTGCACCTTGAGTGATTTATTTACAAAGTTAATTTATGAGTATCTTTCTCATCTTTTCTCATCTCTTCCCAAAACTCATGCCTGAAGCCATGGAAAATAAAATCCTTCCCTACGCATGCAATAACACTGATGCAAACTTATCAGAAAAATCAACAAATGCTTAGTAGTAACTTAAAGCTGTATAGATGTATTTGTTTTCTCTACTGTTTCACACTATGAATTTCTGGAATGGACTTTCAAGACCAATTTGCAAAAACTAAAAACCTGATAAATCAGTTTCTACTCAAACTGCCCTGACAATAACTATGGAGAAAAAGAGATTCTTATTCAGTCTTCCCTCTTCCATTCTTCCTTTCTAATTTTTTTCCTGTATTCTCTTCAGCATCCCTTCTCCAAACTTCCCATAGCACAGGTGAACATGGCTCCTGAAATTTGTCTGCCCCAGGAGGACCAGCAGATGAAGATACTGACAGAACAGTGGGATGGATTTCTTAAACACTCATTAATATTTGTCCTATTTTCAATCTCACTCAGAAAATTAGCTCAACTGTCAGACATAGACAAAATGACTAAAGGCAGTAACCACATTAGTCATCAAGTCAGTCTCTGTGTGTCATTTTTACTCATAACTTCACAGCTCAAAAAATAGCTCAATCATTCTGTGAAAATGTAAAATGTTTAGTGTCAAAATTCTGACAAAAAGTGAAAATATAAAATGAAATCCTTCAAAACTAAGTAACACCTTATTATCCAATACTTCAAATATATCAATATACTTAATGGAAGGATTCTGTAAGTCAAAAAAGGTGTTCATTTTACCAAATGAAAAATACATAAATTGTAATACAATGGCCAGTAAGTTAAAAGTAAAACATTATCTTCTATTGAAAAAAAGAAAAGTTGTATTCTGAGGATGGCAGGGTTGATTTCCACAGAATGGTATTTTGGGAGATAAATCACACCTCCTCCAACCCCAACAGTTAATAACAGAAGTTGTTGCTGGCTTTTTAGAAAAGGTATAATGTAGAAAATGATCCAAGAATCTCTAATAACTGGAGCCATATTGTTCTGAATGAAAGCCCCAGAGGACATCACTACCCTCTTTAGGTATAGCTTTACAGAATCAGTAGCTTCTGATGGTTATTAATATTTTGCAGTGCTCTGAAGACAAAAAATATGTTAATAAAAAATAAACACTCTAGATAGAAAGCTTACCCAGTCTGCCTAAATGATACCTTTCTATAGAACATCTTTAAATTGCCCCACTAAACTGATTTTTAAATGTTATAAACTCATAAGCTGTAAGAGAGCCTTCTACAAATTTTAAGTCTTCATTATTAAGATAATCTAATAATATTAGAGTTACCATATTTTTGAAGCTTCTCAAATAAATCTGGAGTGAGATACACCAAAGCAGCAAATGTTGAGTTCACAGCTTGATCAACAGTAGAACCAGCAACTATATGTGTCTTTGGGGTCTGTTTTTTACATGCCTGTATAAGTCCTTTGAAAAGTTCAGATTTTTGCCCACTGTAGCCCTGGGCAGGATCTGATTTTGCAAAGTTGATAAGAAAGTTACGGCAGACGTCGTGGGGAGAGCTGCGAGCCTGCAGAGAAGGGTACAACACATGAGCTTCAGTAGTGGCTGAGAAAACACCTAGCCATGAACTGCAACCCCAAATCAACTTGCAGTTTATCCACTGCAGTTGTGCAAACATGATCTTTTTGAGGTCTCTCCAAACCATTCCATGATTCCATGAAAATGGAAACTACTAAAGGGCACAGAACAACGCTTTTCTCCTTGATATTTGCATCCAACAGCACAAATGGGGATGAGTTTAGCAGAGCAGCACGTGCCTAAGGGCATTCCAACTCCATAAAGCCAAAGGAAGCTGTGTGATACACAGGGATTTCATGCCAAGGGAACACAAGTACCTTGTTTTTGTCTTGGTGCTTGGCACTCTTTTGCCTGGCTCCTGGGAGTGCCTCAGGACACATCTGATGCCTGAAGACAGGCTTCCACAGAGGAGAATTAAGAACCGCTGTTACTTTCAAAGGAGGCAAGTCTGCTTCACTACCTATTTCTGCAACAAATTCAGAACAGAATTTCTTCAGTTATTAAATAATTTTCTTCATTTTTACAGATTAATGAAAATTAGTTAAACATCCAGCAGGGAAAAAAAACTGACATACAACAGAAAGTTAATGAAAATAGACTGAACAAGTAATTTAACAATGTTTTCTATTTTTCTAACATACTACAGAAAACTGATGTACCCTTTCAATAATGGCAGCATCAGTATCTTATCTTATAGTGACAATGTTACAATATGAAAGGTTTTAAATTAAACATTTTCACTGTGTCATAACTACAGCAATTTTCTGATTTAAAAGAGTTTAAAAGCTATCTCTCCTACTAAACACCTAATTTGTTATATGCAAGCATGCTTATATGAAGAAAGGAAGAAAATATTCTCAAACACTTCAATTAGTTCCCTGAATTCACAGGCAGATAGCTGTCTAATTTTCCAAGGTAAATATGGACCACCTGATTGGAGCAAGAACTCTTTAGCCTTATTAAATTTCTCCTAAGTGGTGGATAGATTCAGACTTAGGGAGCTAGAGAAGTGTTCTTGTTTTTAAATCAAACATTAATCAATTTTAAAATTTATTTTAAAAATTTTATTTTACTTATCTTCAAGACCCAAATCCTAAGTGTACTCAACTACTGGAATTAACCAAACTTAATTTGTGACTTCAAATTTCATTCAATACCAAATGCTTATGTGAAATGTGTGTCCTAAGCCCTGTAATATTTTCAGTTTGTCGGCTCCATATTCACACTCCCAATGTGGGGTACATAACAGCACCAGGGAACAATTATAAATGGCAAAAAAAAAGGAACATACTACTGCATAAATGTAATTTAGCTTAGTAGGATCACTTCCACCTATCCATGTATTCCACGGACTTGCAACAGAGCAAGTCTGTGAAGGTCCTGGCTTCTTTTTGTTCTTGCCAAGGTCAGGATTCATGGGAAACATAGGTTTTGAGTTGGGACTTGGATGTTTATTATTTCTTATCTATTTACAGACTCACCAGCCATGAGCTCTAACTAGCAAGTAAGAGAAATGAGGTAAAATGGATGCTTCTAACTCTTTCCAAGGTTATTTAAGTGCTAATTACCCAATAATGAGGTGACACCTCTATTATTTATATTTCTGACCCAATAATGACCACCCAAGGCCCACAATGCGGACCTTTTTCACCCAATTACAGAAAAAAATGAAGAAGAAGGAGGAAAAAGTGGAAGAAGGACTCAGACAACACCCAAAGCCCTCCATCTTGACTCACATGCATTACTATACACTAAAACCCACAATCTAAGTTTCCAGAACTCCAACCAAGTCCGATATCGCCCTGTTTTTCAGCCTTCTGATTTGGAGTCAGAGTTTCTCATTTTCATGTAAACAAAGCAATGTTTCTGTAACTATCTATATTGTTTACATTCTTCTCTTTAGGAGGGACAATTGATGGACACTTTCTCAGACCAGTGGAATTGAAGAGGTTGAACCTCAGTCTTCCAATGTGGTCTCATTTCTGGAAATCCATACAAACTGAAAGTGAAAACTAAACTTCCTCCTTTTCCCACTTCGACTCGGCTGTGGTGCCTGTCTTGTGACAGCAGTACATCATCTTCCACGTTCACATGAAGGAAATACAAAAGGAACTTCATTTTCCCAGGGGATGGTGAAGATGAAGAAGGGGAGGCACTCACCTCGCAGGGATTTGAGGGCCATGCTGCGGGAAGCCAAGCGCCCCATCAGCCGGGAGACAAGCAGCTGTAAATCCAAGCCCCAAGACACGGCAACGTCTGGGAGGCCGTAAGCAGTGACGGAGAACTTGTAGCCCCACTCATTATTGCTGCTGTCAGAGTGAAAGAGAAACTGCAGCCGTGGGCCAGCCTTAAAGGTCACTTTCTACAGAGCAACAAAACAGTCATTTTGCCAAATGTACATGACAGGAGAACGTTTCAGGGTAATGATTTTCCTTTCAGCAACTTTGGGGTCTCAGTATTATGTTCTGGTATAAAAGATCTAATTTCCCCCACTAACTCAATGAGAACTAAGCAGGTAAAATTTCTATGCGAGAGCTTAATGAGTGATTTTATATATGATTGAGCTTTAAAAGTCAGAGCCACAAAACAGAAGGGTAGCATCCCATGTGAGGACAGAGCACAGCCTCAGGAAGGGCCACACTGGTGTTATGATACAAAAACTTGCAAGGGCAGAGCAAATTTTACCCATGTATTATTGGCAGTTAAACATGATTATTCCCTTTCACTTTAACTGATTGTTATTTTGGTAACAGGAGCAAAGAGGAATTCTTCCCTCACTCACTCCTTTTATTTGCAGAATTTCAGACTTTCTTCCCCATCTCCTGCCCCCCACCTAAATAAACACACCCATGCACAAAACCACACATCCTTTTACGTAACAGGTTTGCACAGGAATCATAAGGACTTCCTAAGACTGGATAAATAATTTGGTTCAGTATTTTAAAGGTGCTCACCTTAGGCCATTTCTCAGTGCCAACCTTTGTATCGTAACGAGTTTTTGCCCCTCTGGCATCAGTAAACTCCAGGTAATCATACCTGTGAAAATTGCAATTCATTACTTCCAAATTTACTTTTTAAGTTTTGGGGGAGAATGGTTTTGCTTTTGGATTTTCACAAGTGCTGTATCTACGTGCACCCTATCACTTCTTTCTGAACCACACCTTCATGTGACTGCTAAGGAATTTATTTCATGTTTCAATGCAGAAGTCCCAGCAAACACAGATCTGCTGTCCTGCAGGACTTTGGAATTGGATGTCAAATCTAACACCTGGCAAATGCTTTAACTCAGCAGAAGCCTGACATGTTTCCAAGAGAAACCAAGCCAATAGAAAGAGGGCAAAATAAATGCCAAGAGCACAAACTGTGGGGGTCACAGCATTATTATCCAACAGATCTAGACCAAAGGAAGCAAAATTCATATGAACAGCATGTCTGTAAATTTGCTAGGAGAGGTAGCTTTCAGCACAAGGTCATTCAAAAATACACATTGCTCTGGACAATGCAGAAATTGAAATGGCATGTGTGGTGTGCACAATGAAACTTGAATTGCCCCTCTGCAAATGGACGCTGGAATTCAACACAGCACAAGATGAAATTACCTCCTTTCAGTTTCACACTTTTCATCAAATTCCACCTCAAAGTAAGTTGCCCCATGACACAGGAAGACTGAGACCTCATGGCAATTATTTTCATAGTTATGAGGTGATTCCACTGTCCAGGTTCTCAATACTACAGGCTGCTCCTGCTGCCAGTTTTCCATGTCCATCTGTACAACAAAAATGCATTCTTAGATATAAAGGTAAGACAAAAATAAATTGCCACACTAGACTTTTGTGTCTGTACATTGAAGTTGCCAGATGTGCATACAAATAGCATTTAAAAGGCTACAGCACCGATTTACACTGGAATTAGTTCTGAAGACATCCTTGGTAATCACAGTAAGGAAGCACTTCTAAAGCAAAACCCACCCAGTCTACTGCAGGAGGAGACTCAGGAGGAGACTCTCACCCACAAGTGACTACGAGTCTCCAGGCATGACAAAAGGAGCCTGGGTGACTAATGTAGATTTAAACATCTACACTACAGACTTTATCTGCATCACCACAAGCAATGAAGCTAAAAATGTTAAGGATATACTATTTTTAATTTGTTTTCCTCTTCACCTTCAGGATCCCCTCCTTCCTATCTACCCTCCAGGCTGCTCATTCCAGTTGCACTTTCTGACCACTTTGCCCGTCTCCCATATCAGTAGATAGGTTTCTCCTTCTTCAGTCAACATTTCATTACACTTTTAGAAGCTTGCCAGTTCTTTTCCAATGCTCACCAACAGAATCACCCGAGTTTTCTATGTCTTTCTTGAAATTTTGCTTTTGTTTCACTATGTTTAATAGTGCCTGTGTCTTTAGTTACCTTATGAGGTTCACTACAAAGGCTTTTCAGTGGTTCTATCAAAGTGCTGAATCCCTGTAGCAGAGTACAGTGTGGAATGTCTAAAGTGCAAAAATCCAACAAGAAGATGACCTAGGAGCAAACACAGGTGTCAGGAAACTGCCAGACTCACAGCCATGCCAGCCAGGAGCAGGATAAAATCCCACAGGTCACTTACCAGCTGTCGGGTTGCCATAGCAAAGACAGAGCTACTTATTTTTTCTACTATTGTTTTGCCACTGTACTGAGATAAGAGTGACTGCAAAATTGTTCTGATATTTGACAGGAACTGGCCCACATCTAAAGAGAAAAAAAAAAAAATCCTTAATAGCTACCTTAAGGATTTGCTCCCACAATCCCCTTTATCAAACATTAGGTGCACAAGGACAAATACAGGAGGAGAGGATCTGCTGTTCCAAGGCTGCAACACCCAACACTCCAGAGAAGTTTTCTGTGATATTTCTGTTGTGGAAACAAGTCATGCTTATCAACAATATCCCTGAAAAAATGAGTGTTGAGTAATTTCATCAAACACCCCAAAATTGTTTCAATAACCTCCATGTATCCAGTAGTCTCCATACACTGCTAATCAATGCAGCTGAAGTAACAAGTGAGGGTAGGAATTTTTAGCTACAGCCTTACTTGATTTTTAAATGTAAGACAGGAACACAGCAAATTTTATTTATATAAAAATAACATATATATTATATAATTTTACATAAGTTACACCTTTGTTGAGTATTTGGCCCAATTAACTCAACACTGAGTTGCTGAATTAAAAAAAAACTAACAACCCCCCCCCCCAAAAAAAAACCCAACAAAACCTCGTGGATGTATCCAGCTTCTTAACCAAGTTCCTCTCTTCTTGCTATTACAAACATCCAGGAAAGCACACATCACCATCCCAGGAGTTTACCACAATAAAGGACACTAAGAAATCAAAATGTTCAAATGAAAGTCTGTAACTATTTGTTGTTTGGGTTTTTTTTCAGTATTTGGCCCCCAAAACTTACTGAAATGCCTTCTGAAGATTCTCCCAATGTAAGATTATCAGTACAACTAAAAATTCAAGTTACTTAATATGCCTACTAATTATTTCCTAGAGAGATTAAAATGCTGTGACAGTTCTGAGTATGCCTCAGGCAACCTTTGCTGATCTCTAATTACACTGCAATTTGCAAAATCACATTTTAAAGTTCTGTATTGCACCATATTTAATTCTGTATTCAATCCCAGCACTTACAGTTTTTAACGATTTCTACTGCAAGATCCTTGGTTGAACTATCAGTGCCTTTAAGCTGCAGATAGCACCAGGAAAGGAGGCTGCCCTGAACAGACCAGAATAAGGAAGACAAGACTGTGCCACTCTCTTGCTGTGCAACATCCAGCATCATCATTTCACACTGAAAAACAAGGAACATTCATGAATGCAATGGAGCCTCTTCTGCTGCAGCATGACACACAGCATGCACCAAGTAAACTGGGATGGACACAATCATCCCACTCAGCCCAGAAAAAGATGAAATGCAAATGACAAGCAGCATGTAGCAAGAGATGAGCTTTGTTTTGATATATCACAATTTAAAATAGGAACAGCTACATATGAGTCACTCGATGTTCTCAGCACAGTTTTTCTGCATATGTAAATAACCCTCCTCCATTTCCACCTCCCTTAGTGACAAGGCCAATCCTATCCTCTCAAAATGGAATGAGTCCTTCTGTATCCCAGTGTCTCTCTGTGGAGTCTTTTCAATGCTATGGAGAAACACCACATCTTACATGTTTCATACTGGAAAAATATTATTCATTTCCTACTCTACTATTATGAAATGCTAATGCTTAAAGGAAAACACTCAGCTGGTTGGAAAAGCTAATCCTACTGACTTGCACAGCCATGAGCAGTTGCATGCAGAAGGACAGGGAAGCTGCTCCTTATATCCACGGCAGGGAAGCAGCTTGTGCTCGAGTTCCTGCAAAACTCATGACAAAGAAGCAGGAGCAAAGGCAGTTACCTCTCTTGCTGCCACAAGCAGAAGGGTGTCCATGACTGATAATACTTCACTTATGTCAAAATTTGCAGAAACTCCTTTCTCTGGTAATAATAAGAGCCCACCTGGATCTTGATCACTACAAAACAAAGATATTCTTACTAACCAGCAGCAAGGAGTTCCAAACAGTTCCCAACCAGAAATTTGGTGCTTTTTGTGTCTAATCTGTAGAGATCCTACTGTATAATTACAATGAAAAATCAAAACTTTGTGTTCTGATGACTCCAGAATAAATAAGTTAATACCAACCATCAGCACTGACAAACAATTACTTAAAATTTTGGAAGACAGCCTAGGAGAAGCCTAAGAGCAACATACTGTGATTTCAGCACCAACAACCTTGGCCAGTGTTTTATAGAGCTATTCAGTTAATAAAAATATTGAGTAGTAGCATGTCCTTTCTAAACAACATTAGTTGATTACTTCAGAGAATTATTGTTCAGGGGGGTAACCTCTCTAAAAAGGATTAAATACAAACTTATTAACAAATGTGGGGTATCAGACAGATATTTTCAATTTCAGGACCCCTTACCTGAAGTGGGTACACAAGGATCTGAAGGCAAGATGTACAGATTGCTTATGTTCTTGCTCTGTGATGTTTTTCTAGAAAAGGAAAAAGATTTATTTTTATGATACATTCTGTTTTCCTCCTCTGTGACAAAGAATTCTAATTTCTGTGTTCTACTATTCATTTTTGGTAAGAAAGGCAGGGTTAGCTCCTCTTTCTTTGGATAAGCTGCAGAGAGAAAAGGGGCAGGGTAAAAAGAGGCAAAGAAAAAAAAAGTAAGGTTTTTACTTGAATGGGACAAAGTATGTATTATTTGAGAATAACAACTCAGATTTGTCCTCTTTTCTGCATAAAGAAAGCAGGCACTAAACAAACAATTTCTCATTCAATGTTTACCATCATGGTGAAGAGCTGGTGTCGCCTGGTCTGTCTATCTGGGAAAAAAACTGCTGCTCCACTGAGTAAGGTGTTCTTAACTTCCTCTTTCAGCATTTTCATTGGCATGAAGTTACTGTCCCCCATATCCACTACTGCTCATACAAAAAGGAAACAAAATTACAAGTTCTAATTAATACCCCATCTAATATGTTAGAGGCATAACTGAATTAAATGTTAGTCTACACAACTTCAAGCCCTTGCAAACCCATTATACACACAGAAAATGAGGGGAAACTTTTTAACTTATAGCAAGAAAGATGTATATTAAGAAAGAATAGATCTATTTACCAAGTAAATGAATTCTGGGAAGATTATAACTTGACACCCATCAAAGCTAATAAAATTTTCAAGATGTGACAGATTCTATATAAAGTGTTTTCCCTCTAGCTCGCTTGGCAGGAGATTCTTCAAATTATGCTTGAATAGAGAGCGTGCCACCCTACTTCCAATGAAATCTAATGTGTAATTCCCATTCTCCTCACTGGCTCCAGAACCTTCCCTGTGTTCCTCTAAACCTCACAGTCTACTCATGAGCTCATTTATACTGATATGCAGTATCAGAAATAAATAAACCCCAGTAATGTTATCACCAAAGGGTCACATTCCCTGGTGGTACAAGTTCAAAAGGAGTTTTCTATTGCAGCTGTTTCCAGACCACACTGTCAGAAAGTCTAAAAACCCTTTCTTTGGGCTTAGCAAAGTTTCTATTGATAGACTAATTAGCACACACTGACCTGAAGAAAAAACAAAGGAACAGGAGCTGACTTGGCCTCTAGGAATGAATCTCTTTTCCCAAACTTTAACAGGCAAAACAGTCAATATATATTGAATAAAAATTACCTTCACACAAATGTCTATAAAGCTCTTCTGCAGCTTCTGTTTGACCAGCTGTTTTGCTCTGAGGAGTTTCTTGAGGTTTAGCAGTTTTATTATCTCCAGTAAGTACAGAGAAGCAGCTCTGCAGAAGCTGCAACAGCAGTGTTTGAGCAAAGATACATTCTTCCCTTGGGCTGTAAGAAGATATATAACAAATAGAAGCAAAAACTAAAAAAGCAGCTCTTCTATACCAAATAAGTATTGCTATGAAAGTCACCTTTCCAGCTAGATAAAAAACACTGAGTCTCCACTCACAGCCAAAGGAAGTGCAGCTACCAGCTCAATTAATCTACAGCTTGAGCTTCTATATAACTTTATAGTTAAAAGTCCATATGGCAGCAGTAGGGAAATGTTATTTATGTAAATGATGTAGTTTAGGAAGAACAAACTGCAGTAACTAAACAAAGCATATTTTATTTATACACACACACTGATTAGTGCTTCAGTAGACACTAAAGAAGAAACTTACTTTTGGTGCAGTTTATTGTAAAAATTCCAGAACAGCTGCAAATCAAGGCCTGTGAAATCTAAAAATGACTTGTATTTTAATCCACTCTCCTTCTGCTGAACCTTAAAAAGGCAAAGAAAATGCAAGATTGGAAGTTAACTCTATATGGAACATACTTATAAAACATAAATCCTTGAGCACTGGGTTTAAAGGAAAGCACAGCCAGCTTTCCTGTAAATTTGCAGCTAACATGAATTCCAGTTTAAGTTCTTTCATGGATATTCTGGTGTCTAAATGTGACAGTTCATGCTGAAACCTTCTTATTCACAGAATCTTACTGGATTTCTAGGATCCCATCCCTTTTCTCCACCACCAGAAGACTTTATAACCTCTATCTCTCCATCTAACTTAATTGGAAGCAATAAACCTTCAGCAAACATACATAGAATTCTATTTTTCAGAAATATTTTTTTCCCACAACTTGCTTTTAACCTTTGTTAAAAGTACCCCAACTTTTCTTTGCCCATTCACAACTGCTGTTCGCACAACCTTATTCCTTTTAGCCTGCCAAACAAAGGCTTAAAAAACCTTAAGAAGTAAAAATACCAGGTCCTGTGCCAGCTGCTGGATGAAATGAAGTGTCTTGAGGAGCAGAGTTGTGCCACAGACTGTGTCATCCTCAGATTTCCTGCACTGCAGGCAGCTCATGGTCCTGCAGGGCTCATCTCGCGGGGGCCGCAGATAGCCCAGCACACTCAGCCCTTGCACCCCGAGCCGTTCTGCTGACTCTTGTCTTGTGCACAAGAACTTGATCATCAGGTACTAGATGGACAGAAAAACAGCACAAGATTTGGGTTTAAAAGCTGGTACAAATTGGGATTTTAACAGGCATGAGTGCACTTAGGTGAGCATTGAGGGGAGAAGCCTTAGTCCCTTGTCTATCACCTCCAGAGGTTTAAAATACTGAGCCTGAGACTCAAGCAAAGTTTGATCTCTCCCTACCTCCAAAAAGTCACAGGGATGGTTCTATGTCCTCTACAGGTGACTGCAAAGTTAGTTAATTCATTATCAGTTCATTCATTCTGCACACACTGCTCCTCTCTGCCACAGCTGCAGTATTCTTACAGGTTAAAGAATTATTAGCTGCATTTCAAAGCAAGCACAGGATCAATGTGTAATATTTAGAACATACTTTGATCAGTCTGTTCTCAGTGAGGTACAGAGTGCAAAACAGAAGGAACAGCAAGTCCTGCCAGCCACATATACTCAGTTACTCTGCAGCAGCAGTGACTTAGCAAGCAGCAACAGAGTTAGGAAAAATCCCAGCTGACACAACAATGTCACCAATCCTCTTAATTCCCACAGTGCAGATGGACTGGGGAATAAAACAGCTGATTCCAGAACCAAGATGTGAAATGCAACATTCCCTACAAATGCACCAAGTACTACAATTCAAAAGCATCTTCTGCCATTCTGGAAATGAAAGAGTCTCCATGCCCCAGGGACAGCAACCTAACTGATGGAAATGCTTCAAAACTGTTTGCCCACTGAAACATGGATTGAAGAACCTGGCTCTGAAGGAATAAATGCTATGACTACACAGTAGTTAAATTATCTAGATACTAGAATAAAGCAACAATCATATTAAAACCAGTAATCTGCACATTATCAAGTTGAATTATTCATTTAACTAGAACCATATTAATTTTATTCTCTATACAGCAGAGTTCTCCCTCACAAAATAGAATTAGGTTTATTTCAGGTGCCACAGAAAAAAGTCCCTGTTCATTGTGGCTGGGCCAAGGGGATTTTTTGGGTTATTACCTGGGAAACTCTGCATTGCTGCATTTTGACATCAACTTCATCCCATTCTTCTTCTACTTCAAACCAGCCAATAGGATCATCATCTTCCAAATCATCACATGAACAACTGCTTCTGTTTATAAAAGAATGCAACACACTTTGTAAAGAAAAAGTTTAGAGACATTGCAAAGCTATTAATACTCTACCAAAATACTTAGAGCATGTTTTGACTATAAAGATGAAGAAAGAAAACAGAAAGTTTCAAAAACTCAAAACTCTATCACATGCAAGGCTAAAAGAAAACAAAACAAGAAAATATTTTTCATCATGGCCTCTTAGAACTGTTTTCAGAACTGTTACTTACTCCTAAGTAACAGTTCTGAAAACTGATTTAATAAAACGTAATTTTAAAAAATCTGTTATCATTGATCTACACCCCAAGCAGAAGGTTTGTTTTGCTATATCCCTTTATATATAGGGCCTTTATATCAAGTGGCTGAAAACAAGAGCTATGTCCATATTTTGTTCAACACATCAAATCGAGGCTCATTAAAATCACAATAACAATTAAATGATGCACCATTCGTAAGCCACTTGGGACAATTCTCAGTAGTTCAAGCGCCATTGCAAAACAACCAAACACAGCATTTCTTTTCCATGTATGCAAAGCAAAAAAAAAAAAAAAAATCCATTTATACCTGGTTTTTAAGAACTGTTTGAACTCCCTCAGCTTCCACTTGTCATAGCTCTGGAACCTTTTGAAGTGTTCCTCAGCATGGAACTTCTCCGAGGCGCCGTTGTAGGCGAACACCAGCCCGCACTGCGCCCCGATGGCGCCGCGCCGCACCTGGGGACAAACACACACCAGGGCAGTAAGGAAAGAGAAGAACTGATGGGAAGCTGCAAAATCCTGACAATCCTGGCCTCTGGAACTGCACAGGAAAATGAAACACGTTCAGAGAAATGTTATGAAAGCTTCTGTAATCCACTGAATTGAAATCATGTATGTGATTTCAATTATTATTATTATTTACTGTATTTATCACGCTGTATTATTTACTGTATTTATCTACATATTGACTCCCATTGCATTTTTGTTTCTTTTTTCCACTTAAAAAAATAAATAAAACTAGAATCATGTTTCCCTATTCATATCACTACCCTGCAAAACAACCCAGCTGCCTCTCCAGCTCCAGTTAGAACTTACTTGCCAGTCTATTCATGTTTAAATCTCTTTGACACAGAAATATGCATTGCTGCTCTGGGAATTAAATAATACTATTGCTTTGTCTTAAGAAATAAGTCAATTCAGCTGCAGAAACCTCATTGAAGTTTTGTCTTGTCCATGAGATTTAATCACAAGGCCTTCCTTTGAAACCAGATAACAGTCACACCAAATGTTCAAATTACACTGGTGTCTCTAAACAGAATTTGAAATCCCTTCATTTAATCTGAACTCACCTGCTTTGTATCTTGATACCTGCTACTCATAGAGTCAAAAAGTTATTTTAAACATAAGATAAAAGACCTTGCATATAAATCCACAAGCTTCAGAGAGAAACCATAAAGCAAAGAGTCTCTGGCTTGAGACATGTATTGCAAGACATAGATAAAATCAATATAATAGAAATGTCTTTACTACATGCTTGTGGCTCCCTGGAACAATTTGACCTCCTTTTCCTGAAGTTCCCTGACTTATACTGAAGAAAAACTCTAAAATAACAGTATTTCATAATGAATTTAAATTTCAGTTCATATAAAAAATATCCAAATTCAATTCCACCACTAGGGGTCAAAATTAAGTCTTCTACTTCCAAAGCCCACAGCAACTACATACCTTTATTCTAATTTGTGTCACTTGAAATGAAGATTCAGTTCCAGAAGAAAGAATGATACTTGCTCTGGTTTTCCCAGTTTCAGTAAGAAAACCTAAAGCAGCAGTGGGAACAGAATGAGTTTGAGTGAGTGCTAGTGCAAGGTGTTTGAAAGGAAATACTGGGATTGTGGGCTGAAGGGAAAAAAAACCAAACAAACCAACCAAAAAAACCAATTTTTCCAGTGAAATGCTCATTAGCAAGTGTTTCCAAATAAAAGGGACCACTTAAGATTGCATTTTACACAGAACTCCCCAGGCAGTATCTCAATGAAGACTGCAATATCTGCAGTAGTTTCAAGAATACTTACTTATTAAAGTTTATTAGTAATTCCCAAATATTACTTTGGCTTGTGGCTCTATTCACTGAACTGTGACCCACCAAACAACAGCAGACAAGCCACAAAACAACTAAATAATGAAGTCAAATAATAGACATGAACAAACAGAGGTGTGAAATAAGCATTTAGAATGTGCCTGATTTTCTGTCCCCACGGCTTTCATTTACCAGTAACACTGCACAAGACAATAAACTATTTAAAAAAAAAAAGATTAGGTGGCATTTCATTTAAAAAGGAAGTCAAGAAACACAAATATCTTTGTTTAGGTTGTATCCAGTACATAAAAGCACTGCATTAACAAAGAGAGGCTTTAATAGGCACGTGCAGTGAGAATTTAAATGACTCTCCCTGTAAATATTTATGAAACTAACAGTGACTTCAACCCACAAAGTGTGCTTTAGCAGAATATTCCCTGTGACAGTTCACTGCCAACTTCCCCATAGAATATTTATAACTCTCTCTAAAATCCAATATTTTTGTTTGGTCGGCTTGTGTTGACAATAAAGTGGTTTATGAGAAGTATTTTGTACAGTGATGCAAAATCAAATTTATATATTGTTTTGGTTTGGGTTTTTGTTTGCTAGTTTACCTTTTTTTTATAATTACAAATCTTCCATAGCATAAAACTATAGAGAATCAAATACATATGAATAAATATGGAATACCACCACAGCATTGTTAACAATCATTATGCTTGATGGAATCAACTAACTTACATGATTTTATGATTGTAATATTATGGATTTTAAGTGCAGGCTCTTACCATCCCCAGTCCATGGCTCTACAAGGAGGTTTTCAGGCCCTGATTTATCTTCTTTTCCCTTTACATCACATGCTTGCAGAGTGAGTCGTAAAGGCTTTCCTAAGTCAAAAAATCAACAGATTTATCAAATTCATTTAAAATGGTAAACTGTATTTTCCAAAGTTCTTCATTCAGAAAAAAAAAAGAAAAAAATTACAATACTATGAGATTTTGACCACTGTCAGACTCAAAAAAGGGGAGGGAAACTGGAATATGAGAGATACAGTAATCTGAAGTAGTTAGAGCTTTAGATACAGACAGAAGGACAATGAAATCCATGACAGTTAATGTTCCTTCAACTGTTGCCACACTTTGGAATTCAAAACCCATGAAATACCACTTGTCTTACAAAAAGCATTAGCTACTCTGGGGAAACTGAACCAATTTTCAAATTTTCAAAAGTAAGCATTGATAATTATAAAATAATCCACGTGTTGTTTGGCACAAGACAAAGAAGTACTGAAAAAACAGACTAAAAGAGAAATAAAGGGTAGAATTCTTCATGAGAGATTAATGAGAATCTCAGAAGTTGATACCTGAGGAAATACAGATTTATCAACCAAGTACAGCAAATACAGCAAAATCATCACCTGATGCCAGACCATGAACAGCTGTATACTCTATACTCAAATTATAAAAACTTGATTTTAACTCATCTTATAAAGTAAAAAAAGAAAAAAAAAAAAGAAAAAAAAAAAGAACCATAAAGAGATGCTCACGACATTACATTTAAAATGCATCTTAAATTTGTACATGCCTGCAGGAGAGAGCACTCACTGAGGCTCACTCACACAAATGTCTTAATGGAAGAAGAAAAATACTTCCTGTCATGTGCCTTTTAAGCAACACAAACATCATCATCACCATCCTGATACAGGGGCCATGATCCACAAAGTTCATGTTTTCTCTCTTGAGAAAATCCTACTTGATCTTCTTGATCTACTTGGTTTTCTTTTGATCACAGAAAGCTGATCAATCACCAACTTTTCGGGCAGTTCAGCTGCTAGGTTGTGATTTCAGTGACAGTTTTTAATGAAGAAGATTTGGATAATTTTAAAACCCAACAAGTGGAACAACTCAAAGCTGTGTCTTTCCTTAAGGCTGCCCAGCTCAGGATGCAGGATTGTTGCATTACCATATTTATAGAGCAGGTTCTGTCTGACTGTTGCCATGGAAGAGATAAGTGAGGAAGCCTTGTAGGGAGTGTCCAGGCGATCAGTGATGGCACAAAGGGAACTCAGCACTTTGGCAACACTCCCCCGGGCTAAGGCAAAGGCCAGGAGTGTCAGCTCCACCTCTGGAGTAGTACAACAACTGTGGGGAAAAACAACAACAGTGTGAAAAGAAAATCTGGGACATTTTGGTTTTCAATAAAGACAAGCTGCCACAGAATCGCTCAGGTGCCTGTTTCTTGATGTATTTGCATTTTTTAAGATACTTTAAAAAGAGCATGTGAGTAAAGATGCAAAAATTCGATTTAGAGACTCTTCTAAACCACTTCCCACTGCATCAACCACACAAGCTCACCTTGTTATTCTGATAAGGAAGCTATCTACTTCTTCCAAAACATTTGGTGATAGGAAGCTTGAAAAATCTGTGGAGCCTGGTGTTAGGGATAGAGGTGGCATGTGCTGCAGTGCTTTCCTGGGAAGAAAATGAAACATAATGTCAGGAAACCAGGCAGAATTGGAGAAAAGAGCCTCCTGATGTGAATTAGACACTTGAATCTTCATGCTTTGTGTGGGCAGGTCTCTGCAAATTGCTTCTGAGTGCATAAAATCTATTTACACAGAGAATGTCTTCAAAAGGGAGTAACAGTATTGCACAATAGGCAGGGAAAGTAGAATGGCTGCTGGGTAATCTTGAATCTAGTCTCAGTCTCAGATTTCATGAGATGAACATATCAAGCAGTTTTAAATTAAATCTGTGACAGCATTAGAAATAGCCTAGTGACCAAGTACTACTTCATTTTATATTGGTCTAGAATTAAGCAAGAGCCTATGAATAAAGGGAAAATTGACTTGAAATTCCCTCAGAAGAATTAGAGAAACTAAGAGAGACAATTGTTAGCACAAATCAGAATTCTTCTGAATTTCCAAAGATAATGTGATAACCCCTGACATCAGAAATTCTTAAGCAGTTTCACCAAAGTTATTCTATCCAATACCAAAGTTTTCCCATTCAGTATTACAGTTATTCCATCTAGTTCTAAAGTTTGGGGGTTTTGCTTTATAATTCTTAACACTGAATCTAATTCCTGAAAGCATGATTTTAGTCAGAATTTCTCCATTATATTTTTTACTGCTTTATTAGCTCAGTGTTGATGTTAGATTTCTAAAAAATATCTAAACTTCACCAAAACTGAAGGCCCTCAGTTTCAGCAAAGCCTGCAACCACGGGCCTGTCTAAGGCGTGAGCATGTATGAAATTATTTAAACTTTAAAGAATTTCACAGATGACATAAATTAAAAGATAGGCTTGGTGGACTTTAGCCTAGAGGATTCATTAACCCAATGACAGCCCTGCTCTTCAGTGTGGTGACATCGTGCTGAGCTCTACAAAAGCTGATGTGGGTGTGGAGAGGTTTTATTAGGATTCCAATCCTTCAAGTCATGGAGCAGAAGTGTTTGGCAATCAAACAAGGAAACGTTACACAGAAAATGGTCAATCACCACAAGCAAACATTTGCATGGAGATGGTGCACAGAGTCAACTATATCCCCATAAAATGCATGACAAGGCATTACATAAGTAGAAATCTGCTGAAAATTAAGCTAAATGAAGCTTCAGTCCTAAGGGGAGGATGTTAATTTTATTGATTATTAAGACAGGCCAAGAAAAATGAATTAATTTTAGGCTGTTCTAAGTCATTACAAGTAAATGGATCAGTGAAAAATCTATTTTTCAGTGTCCATTCAGTCATGGTTTAACAACTAGATTAGATGAAACAGCCAGGAGAATTACACTTGTTCTAGTAGGTTCAAATTGATAGAAGAAAAACATCAACAATCTGAACAATGAGACAGAAAAAGATGTTTAAACACCTTAATGGAGATAGTGCAAACCAGTTACATACAACAGATTGCTTACTAAAGCCAGAAATATTTTTAAAAAATGAAGAAGTAGATAAAATCACACCCCGTGTAAGTTTGTTACTTACTGAGTATTCTGTAAAATGGTGTGAACAAATGCTGGGTTTGTTTCCATGGAAGCTGTCACCAGAGAGGTCAGCAGGGACCAGTACCAGATGGCCGAGGCGTCGCACACGGACACTCCCACCTTCTTCACCCTCTGGTAGCCCACAGCCCGCAGCCCGTGGATTCTGGTGTCACATCCATCACTAAGGCAACGCTTGATGTTTATCTGTACATCTGTCAAAACACAAAATAGAATTTTTTTCCCATTTCTTCTGTTACATTAAAGCTAGAAGAATCCAGATATTCCGAACATTAAATTAGTGAGGGACCTCTTAGAAAAGTAATGGCAGATATGGAACAGCAGCACTGCCTGATATGGACAACCAAACACACTGTGCACCCTGTGATCTGGAAAATTCAGCCTTTGCATAAACAGCCTGTGGATCCATTATAGGTGCCACAGCTAGAAACCAGGAAAAATTGTAATAGAATATCCTCAAAGTGGAAAATAGGTTGTAGATTATTTCACCAGTACCTTCCTACCTACATACATAGGAAGTGTCTTGGTAGCAAGTGGTTGTGGAGATAACAGGGAAAAGGAGCAAAGCCTAAAAAGGCAAAGTTTAAAGTTACATAAAAATTTTCACACAAATTCTTGACCATTTTGCACAGATAGCATTGTCCTGATTACTTCTGAGGGACAACCTCCTTGCTGCCCACTTCTGTGGCAGTGGAAGCTCCTCTCAGGGAAAAGCGTATTTTGGAACTGAAGGGACAAAATTCCTGAAGCTGCAGAAACCATCTTAGGAAGGAGCAGCTTTTCTTGATTGATTGATTCCAATATAGCACCCACAGAGCTACGAGAATCAAAAACAAGACTATTTAAAAGCATAAAACCTGCCTTACATTGGACCAATTTCAGAGTTTCAGTACCAAAAAAAAAAGGCAGATTTTTTGCTAGATACTATCAGCCAACATATGCTTTCACTCTGCAAGCAAGGATATTTTAAAACTGCCCCATGTCTTCACACTGAAAGGCTAAAACTGCATCTTTAGTAATTTTTTTCTTCAACTCTTAGCCCACATTACAGAGACCATGAGAAAGGCTCAGAAGACCCTCTTACAGGCTAGAAATTAAACTAGAATTAAAACAATTCCTCTGACCCAAGGACAAGGCCCTAAGCGTCACCCCTGGTGACTGCCACTTCAACACATCTCTCCATGATCTGACCCAACCTTTCACTTTCCAAAAATCACCAAAGCAGAATCCCAATGGTATCTTTATTGACTCACACATCTGACTAATGTTAGCGTTTTCCAACAGTGTTACGTAGCCAGTGATATTGCTTGGAATGTGAACATCTCGGACCTCCTGGAGACTGCTGGCATTCCTTCCCACTGCCACTGTGACTTGCTGTGGCATGTAACTCTGGTCATTAGCTGCCACTGCAATGGACAGGTGTCTCAAAACCACATCTGGTTTCATCTTTAACCTGCAAAGCAAAGGAGATCAAACAGTTCTTGAAAAGAGAAGGTAAGCATTGTGTTTTTGTTACTGTATATCATAATGTTATACATATGTATGCGTAATAGATGTTATATTATTATTCACTCATTTTCCTCCTCTACAAACACCAAGAAATCCTCTGAAATTTATTTTATTTTATTATATAATGTTTCACAGGAGTTCTTAACACTATAGCACAGTGAACAAGTAAAAAAATTCTAATCTAGAAAACAGTTCCCTCTGAGAGATTGTAGAACTTTCTATTTATATTTTCAACCGAGAATTCATTACTTAGGAAAAAAATGCAATTGTCAATAGTGACCAAAATGAGATTTTTTTTTTTTCTTTGAAGCACACATTGTTAGATCTACCACTGAAAAAAAAAACCACTAAACATTTCTGTTTCATTGAGTTTTTCTGTTTCATGGAACTTCCTGGACAGTGGCAAAGTGTTTCTATTCAAGTACCAACCACTGCATTGGTATTACAACTTGGAAAGCTTCACCAAACAACAAGGCTGTGTGTTACCACAGCACATACAGGCATTTTACAGGTGACCTTTTACTTGGCAGTCAGTCAGGCTTTTAAATTTTGTGCAGAGATTAATCATCTGTCACTCATTCATTTCAGCTGTTTTCAATTACACCTGGTTTGGGTTTGTGGGAGAAGGTTTTAGCAGTGGGGGGCTACAGGGTGTGAGAAGCTGCTGGAGGCTGGACCTGTGTCCCCATGGGGAGAGCAGTGTGCACTGGAGGAGGTTTGCTGGCAGGATTTGTGACCCCATGGGGGACCCATGCTGGAGCAGCCCCTTCCTGAGGCACTGATCCCCAGAGGGGGCATTCACTTGAGATCTGGATTTGATGATCCTTAGGGGTCCCTTTCAGCTCAGTATTCTGTGCTTCTGTAACTGCCCCCCATGGGAAGGACCCACACTGGAGCACTCTGAGGGGGACTGTCCCCCATGAGAGGGACCCACACTGGAGCACTCTGAGGGGGACTGTCCCCCATGAGAGGGACCCACACTGGAGCACTCTGAGGGGGATTGTCTCCCATGGGAGGGAGCCCAGGCTGTGCAGGGGAAGCATGTGAGGAGTCCTGCCACTAAGGAGGAAGGAGAGGCAGAGCCAGCATGTGATGAACTGAGTGCAGCCCACATTCCCCATCCCCCTGTGCCTCTGGAGGGGAGGAGATAACTTGTCTTCCGTTTTTCTCTAAGAAAACTTCTTTTCTGGGAAGAAGGCGGGGGAAGATTTGGTTTTGTTTCTCCTAACCCCACCCAGATTTAACAAACTGAACCAAATTCCCCGAATGGAGCCTGTCCTGTCTACGATGACCAAAGCCTTTCGTTACATTTTCTCTCCCCTGCCCAGCTGAGGAGGGGAGTCATGGAGCAGCCCTGGGGGGCACCTGGCACCCAGGCAGGATCCATCCACAGCACCCCACTGGCTGCCAGCCCGAGGATGCCAGCCCAAGCCTCAGCTCACCGTATCCAGTGGGATCGGGCGCTCCCGTCCGACTGCCAGAAGGAGGAAGTTTCTCCGTTTGTCATCTTGTCGATATCAGCGGAATTGGAGGAGGTTTCAATGTGTGTGTAGCACTTTGTGACAGATTTCAGCTTGTCTGACTCCTGATTACCATTCAGATCACTGGGGTATTCTGCAAAGAAATCACTCAGCACATTTTTCTTTGGCTTGTTTTCAGTATTGTTGTACTTTTGTAAGAAGTATCTCATACAAATTAACTTGTTGGCACAAAACACAGCCTTTGAAGGACTGTTTGTGACAGAAACTAGGAGACAGCAAAGTTTCATTTCAGATGAAATTGCAATAACCTCCATCTACCACTCTCAGTATGAAAACAACTCCATTCCCTGGAGTTCAACAGCTTTTATCTACCCCTTTCATTACTGGCCTCACTAGTGCTTTATTATTTTTGTGCAAAAATACAAACAGATGAAAGGGAAAAGTAAATTATGATGGAGAAAACTTCAATTCATGTATTTTAGGGAAGGGACAAAGCACTCTCTTTCCCATGCAACTTGATATATTTCAATAGAATTGCTGAAATCTGAAAATACCTAGTCAAGCTGCGAAGAAAAGGAGTGCTTCTCGTAGGGACCAGGCCAGTCCCATCAGAGATACAGTAAAAGATTCATCACCTCCAGTCTAAAATGATAAAGTGTCTTTTAATACTGAACAGTCAACTTCAGAAAACATCCACTTTACATGGAAACTAAGTTGCTAGCAACTAGTAGAGATATTTGACCGAATACAGAATATCACATATGAGTAACCATCGATTCTGAAACAGGCCAGGAGAAAGATAAGAACATTCCAGACTGTTACTCAGATTGCTGGGTAGTTTGGAAATTAATTTATATGCTTCAAAAAACCAACGAAAATCCACAGAAGCATGCAGATCAACTTCATAAAACGTGAGGCCTGTTAGAGGTGACACAGTAAAACTTTTCAGTTTATCTGTAGTCTCTTTTTCAAAGCCATGGTCACAGTACCACCCTGAAAAAGGAGGGAAGGCCTTGCATACCTCTCTCTTTGAGGAGAAGCCTATCCAAGGAGTCCCTCAGCACGGAGGAGCGCATGGTGCAGATGTTGTTGAAGTACTCCAGCGCGGGGTAAGGGATGGCAGTACTGGAGATGCGGTTCCGGTGCAAGAACCTCAGGATCATGGAGGCGTGAAGGCCCAGGCGCTCTTTCGACTCAGAAAATATATCAATAAACCCTAGACAGAGACATCATTTCCTCAGGCACCACAGTGGAAGAAGGATATAAAACTATTAGAGAATGCAACCTCTACAGCAGGGAAAAGTGCAGGAAAATATTTTTGCCAGTGACTTGAAATGCCTGAAGGAGTTCAAAGCAATTACCAAAAATCTTATGTTTATTTTGCTGTCCCAAACCCTTACCTTCAAAATCTAAGTGAAGCAGTTGCTACTTGGTTAACAAGTTCAGGGGCTGGCATCACTCACCTTGAACTACACTGAGCTCTTTCCTTTGGCATTGTGGATTATTCCCAGAGAGGTGCCTAATGCTTTCCACAGCTTGGTCAGAAATGTCAGCTCCTCAACACTGGTACTCTGAACCCAGGGCATTTACAGCACACAACAGTATTCTCTAAGTCCTCTCCTCTGACTTCTCTGTAACTAATTCCAGTGTTTCTTGTCTGATCCTTTAAGGCAAATCCCCTTTAGCCACTTATCATCAAATGCTTGGAAGGAAAGCCAGTAATTGACACTTATCCCAGAAATTAAATTCTGGAAACTGACACTTTTTGAACTATAAACCATAAAACTTGAATTATGTTTTATCAGGATTTCAAATGCTGAATAACAATATAATAATAATAATAATAAAATATGTGACTCATCCCCTGGAACAGACTCCATGAAGGATTTATTCCTCCAGTTACCAAGTACAAGACTGCATTAGCTGGGCACTCAGCAAAATTCTGCAAGGTACACTTTTCTGTCTGTGAGAAAAACTAAACAGGGGTAAGACGCTTCCTAGTCACAGAGAAGGAAACAGTGGTTATTTGTGAAAGGAAGTTCTGCATGTGATTCTGGGAAATGTTTAATTTACAGCAACTCCACTTGCTTGACACTAAAGAACCAAGAACCTTCTGGAGGATGGTTCTGATAAGATTAGGACAAGCAATGCTATTAAAGCAATTTATTGATGCAGCACTCCTACGGGGCAGGGCTTGGGAAACCCTTTCTTCCAACACTCTGCTCTCATACCTGGCACCAGTGAACAAGCCTGCAACTGCCTGATCACATGGCTCAGCTCCCCCTGAAGATTTGCTCCACTGGAATTCTTGAGAGCCTCCAGCATGTTCTCCACATCTACAGTGCCATCTCCTTCAGCATCAAATTGTGCAAAGGCCTGAAGAGTAATAAAAAAGAAAATTTGTTTCAGTGTATTTCCTTAAAGCAAGGTATTTCATAGAAACCATAGCAACAAACATTGTAACACTTTAAAACAAAATCAAAAGAATCCATTTCCCAAAGTGCTGAATTCATGGTAACAGGAAGCAGCCTGGCTGGCAATCTGCAGTGTTTAGCAAGTTTGAAGGTATTTGCACTGCCTTCCCATAAAAGTCAACTGGAGCCATGCTTAGGTGGAGACAGCCCATCATCCATCCAGTGAATCAGCAGGATCCATCCATGGATACCTGGGGCTATAAGGAAGGTGCTCACCAAAAAGGTGGTTTGGTTCCAAGAGCCACACCTTTGATTACTCATCACTGCTGCATCCCTCTCTCACTGCATCCACTCAAATTCCTTCTGGATTTACATATTTTCTTTATTTAAGAAATTGTCCTAAGAACAGTAATATTTCTTCATTTGATTTTTCCTTCCATAACTGTCCTCTTACACAAAATATCAGTTTAATATCGTTTGTCCATGTATTTGTGAAAACAGTGGAGAGAGTTAGAAAAGGGTTGGGATATTTTTTATTGAAGAGAACCACTGGCAGCTTTATTAACTTTGACCTTAATAAAATTTTTAATATAAAAAGTTGTGTTGAGCATGTACTAAAAGTAACTCACACAGCATTTCACAACTTTGAACTAACAAATGTAAAAGGCATTTTTATTCAGCTGAGCCTATAAAACAGAACTAAGCTCATAAATGTAACTTACTTACCCAGCCATATCAGAGAACTCATGTTTTAATAGTAGTGACACACTACTATTAAAAATCTGGCTCTATTTTCACAATCAGGTTTAATTTTGAAACAGACTTCTGGTTAATTGCTCAAACTTCTTCCAAACGAGAAATGCCGTATCTCAGGAGCATCCACCTTTTTCATATAACTTCGGAATGCACTTACAAAAGATATTTCTTTACAAGCAAGACTTTAATCTCACTGCCCTGGACTTTGTATTCCAAGCAAATTTCAAGCCAAGGAAATTTGGTCTCTCAGAACAGATGATCTCACAGGTGTCTGAGTCAAGGGATCGCCGCAGCTCAGGAGGAAGCTCCTGCTTCAATCTCTTGGTTTGTTACCTGAATATCAGGCTTGATGTACCATTAACAGTGCTATCCTAGAGAGCAGGAACCCGAAATGATTAGCTCAAAATAACCTGCCAATTAACCACGACATAATTACACCAGTAAAATGAGAGCAAAGTCCTCAGAAGACAACAGAATTGAAACACAGTGTTTTAGCTGACTAAAGCTCTCACGGCACTTCTGTGGCACAGAGCTGGATGTTAGCTTGGAAGCTTGATAAAATCTTATTATACACACAGCTGAACCCAAGCTAATAGTGATCAGCTTTAAAAAAATATATTTGGAGCAGCAAAACTGGTGCTGAGCATCCAGCAGACACCACAGCCAGCCCAGCCCAGGCATTGGGCAGATCCCAAAACAAAAACCCAACACCTTTGCTTGAGGACAACAAGCCAGAGGGAATCAATTCTACTGGACATGACTCAGTTGCCAAAACAATTCAATGTACAGCTTCACACCACACCATTTTCACCATTTTTTCTCGTATTTGAAGTCAAACTGCACTAATCTACAAATTGAACAAGTTTTGTGATGTTACTGGTGACAAGGCTGAATCTGCTGACACCTACTTCAAACATTTTTTTATACTCTCACATAAGCAGGGATTACTACATGTATGCTTTTCTTCACATCTTAGTGCAGTATTTTGTTATTTTATTTTTAAACTCCTCCTTTGACCTCAGGAGAGTGCACCAAACCTAGAACTCTAAAATTATTTTTTGACTGTTCAGTGTAACTTAAACAGTATTTGACAGTTTAAGTTATACTGAAAAAACATACACAATTTCCACTGCTATCCTGTGTAATGAGGGAAAAGAAAAAAAATGGGGCGGTGGAAAAATTGAGTGTCAACCTCTACTCAAAGAATGTTTGAGTTGTGAGCAGGACTGGGACATGAGACAATTCAGCAGCAGCTTTACACAACCCAGCTCATTGTACTCCTACATGAAAGCAGTAACTCCACACAGTTCAACCCTGAACATGAAGAAGCATCTTTCATAGGAGATGATGGCCGAAAGGGTTGCTTGGAAATATGGCACATGGAAAAATCAGCCCCTGATCTCACAGCTCAGGAGCTGAGGAATCTCAAATAAGGAATCTGAAAGGTGACTCGGGAGAACTTCACATTTCAGCCTCTGCTCTCAGCAGAACTGCAGCATTAATGTTGCCAGCCAAAGCTGGATACGTGACATGACAACCTCTGAAGCAGTATTAAGAAGGATTCAGAGGTTCAGTTTATCTAGAAAAGAGATTTTGCATTTAAACATTGTTCATATAGCATTTGAAGTCTGTGCTCAAAGCCCTGCACCGAGAACAGAGAAACTGAAAGGGCAGATCAAACCTGGCCTGTGCCAGACAGGACTCTACAGATATTAAAAAGGGAAACCTATTGGCCTGCCACTCCTAAAGTGATTCCTCATCAGTTAAAAGGAAACAGCACAGCTCATGGGTTAGTGCCAGCTACAGCGATGATGACACCAAGCTTTTCCACAGAACTCTCAACGTCTCGACTCTGCAGCACAGGCCAGATGTGAGCACATATCCGTGCATGGTAAATCCTGTGACAGGCTTTTTCCCCACTCCCTGGAGCAGGACACGAAACCAAAACAAACAGATTCTTCATGCAGAGGAGGACATGAAACACAGACAATCCTCAAAATATTTCTGCAGCCCACAAAGCTCAGCTGTTTGTGCCAACAGGAAGAACCCAAATTGACTAATTCCACCCTTGCTGTTGTTACAAATGAAGATTGTTTGCTACTGGCTCTTCTTTGTAAAGGAACTGGAAGTGGAGGCAGCATTTTACCAAGCTACTTAAACCAGTCTGGTAAAAACACACCTATCTGTACATGAAAATGAATCTCCTTCCAGTTTCCAGGAGCCTTGTTCACCTGTCAGCACTGATTTGAGGCGTGCGTGTGTGATTTAACAGTTTACACAGTTATTCTGCAACTCGGGAGCAAAACAAAGACAGCAGGAAGTGACTGCTGAGCCTCAAGAACTGCTTGCACTGAGGAATTCAGACACAGCCACTTGAGAAAGTGAGTGTGGAATTCCCAGCAGGGTATTCTGCTGCATTTTGGATTGCTACAGAGTAAAGCTAAAGTGTTCTAGACATTAAATTCTCCATATCCTTTCCCACAGAAGAGCAAAACTGGAAATCCCAACAGGAAGGAAACTACTCTCTTCTACCATTAAAAGCTGACCATAACACTTTCTGGCTGTGGAAGGGGATCTCTGTTACACTACCTTCTTACAAGTTTTCCAAAAGTCCTACTTTACCATAAAAGAGATACTTGGCAACTTCCGGTTTTAAAAATCTACA
The DNA here is from genome assembly GCA_013401135.1 of Cettia cetti. Lineage (NCBI taxonomy): Eukaryota > Metazoa > Chordata > Aves > Passeriformes > Sylviidae > Cettia > Cettia cetti. The sequence continues at coordinate 57,311 of VZUI01067147.1, read as the reverse complement.
AAAAAATTAAGTGTGGTAAACTCTGAGTTGCTGATAATGCTAGTAAATATCGAGCGGAACTACTCAGGAAGGATTTCCTACCTGTGTTCTCACCACACCTGTGCTCTCAGCTGCACCAGCAGTAACAACAGCAGAAACACTGCTGTAAATACCCATTTTATTCTTAAGAGGCTGCTGAGCACGATCACTGATAACTGACTTTTTTTTTTTTTTTTAAAGGGATATCTGGAAGCTGACCGGCTGTGTATCAACAGCAGCAGCTGCTTTTCCAGCCTTGTACAGAACCCTCTGGGGCCCGGCCTCTCCCCATGCGCCAGGACGCGTGTCCGGGGTCTCCAGGGTGGTGTGGGTGGCCACCGACACGGAGCCAGCGCCCACACCGAGGGCTCGGGGAGACCGAGCCCCGGCAGCACCGCGGAGGTTCCCCCGCCGCCCTTCCCCCGATGCCGACCAGCCCCGGCCCGGAGAGGCGGCTCCCCGGAGGGGACCCCCCTCCCTGAGGCGTCCAAGGCCAGCCTGGACGGCGCTCAGAGCAACCCGCTCTACTGGAAGGTGTCCCTGCCCGCGGCAGGGGGGGGAAGGCGATGTTCTTCAAGGTCCCTCCCTGCCCGAGGCATTCCAGGATCCCTGCGCACGGCGCTTCCTGCCGGCTCTCACCTCCTCGCTCTCCCCGCGGGACCCGGCCGCCAGCCGGGACACACTCTCCAGCACCTCGCAGAACTGCTCCAGGCTCACGGCCTCGTCGCCGCGGCTCAGCCGCTCCTCCAGCCATCGCACCAGCGCGCTGTGGTGCCGCGACACGAGCGGCTCGGGCAGGGCCGCCTCCCGCAGCCGCGCCGTGGCCTCCCGCAGCCGGGCCTGCTCCAGCAGCACCTCGGCCGGCGGCAGCGCCGGAGCGGCCGCGCCGGGTTGGGGCGCGCCGGCCGCCCCCTCCATGCCCTCTTCGGCGCCCTCCTCCTCCTCCTCGCTGCTGTGGCTCGCCGCCGTCCCCATGAGCCGCTCGGGAGCCCCTCGCAGCCGCCGCCGGTGCCGCCGCTCCCGCCGGTCCCCGCCCGGCCCGGCCCGCCTTAGTCAGCAACTTCCCGCCCGCCGCACCTGTCAGCGCGGGGCCGCCACACCGCCGTAAAGCGGCACCCGCGCCACACCGCCGTAAAGCGCCACAACGCCGCAAAGCGGCGCAGCGCTGCCGCGAAGGCTCGGCCGCCGGGACCGGCGAGGGAACGGGAGCCGCCGGAGAGCACCCAGAGCGGGCAACAACGAGGGCGGAGCGGCCTGGGGCAGCTCTCTCGTGAGGAGACTGCGGGACCTGGGCCTGGTTCGTGGCCCTGGGTCCTCGAGGTTCCTGGGAGGATCTTATTAATTCACAGAAGTATTTCCAAGGAGTGCCAGGAGGGCGGCGCCAGACTCTCTTCATGGTGCCCAGTGACAGGATAAAGAGTAATAGCCATGAACAAAAACACGACAAATTTCGCCTCAATATGAGAAAAACTCCTCGACATGAGTGTGGCAGGGCACTGAGACTTGCCCAGGGAGGGCAGGGGAGTCTCCCTCTCTAGAGAAATTCCAAACCCGCCTGGACCCTCCTGTGCCACCTGCTCCAGGTGACCCTGCCTTGGCAGGGGTTTCGACTGGGTGATCTCCAGAGGGCACTAACATCTCTAAAGATTCTGCGAATGTCCTTATGAACAAAACCATTAAGAAGAAATTTTTCCCTGGTGAGGGTGGTGAGGGTCTGGCACAGGGTGCCCAGAGAAGCTGTGGCTGCCCTATCCCTGGAAGTGTTCGAGGCCCAGTTGGACGGGCTTGGAGCAACCTGGACTAGTGGAAGGTGCCCAGGGCAGGGCGTGGAAGATCCTTACGGTGCCTGCCTAGGCAAACCGTTCCACCGTTTCCGTGCTCCGCTGCCACGCTGCCGTAAAGCGCGCCCTCGGACCAGCCGTCCCGCGCATGCGACGCTGGACGTGGTTGGCAGCCACACTGCCGTGTTGCGAGGAAACTGTCGTGCAAGCGCCGTGCTGTCGCGGCGCGATGTGGCGGGGCGCGGCCGCGACGCTGCTGTGCCTGGCCGCGGCCTGGCTCCTGCGCCGCGGGTTCGAGCCCCGCGTCCGCCTGCTCAGCGCCGCGGAGCTGAGCCGCTACCGCGGGGCGCCGGGAGAGCCCGGGCTCTACCTCGCCCTGCTGGGACGGGTCTTCGATGTGGAGCGGGGCCGCAAGCACTATGGGCCCGGCGGCGCGTACAGCGGGCTCGCAGGTACCTCCGGTGGGGCGGGGGGCTGCGTGTCGGTCTGGCATGGCCTGGGAGGGGAGGGGATCGTTCCCCGGCTGGGGAATTCACCCCTGGCTGAGGGGAGTGTGTGCCACGGGTGTCACCGCTGGCTGGGGAACGCGCTCCGTGTCTGGGGCATTCACCCTGGCTGTGAGGGGGGAGAGCTCAGGCCCTGTTTGGGAGCCCGCTCCATGGCTGGGCTGTCATTCCAGGGCTGGGGGAGTCACCCCATGGCTGGGCTGTCACTCCAGGGCTGGGGGATTCAGTCCAGGGCTGGGGGATTCACTCCATGGCTGGGGGGTTCACTCCATGGCTGGGCCATCATTCCAGGGCTGGGGGAGTCACTCCAGGGCTGGGCTGTCATTCCGAGGCTGGGGGGTTCACCCCATGGCTGGGCTGTCATTCCAGGGCTGGGGGGTTCACCCCATGGCTGGGCTGTCATTCCAGGGCTGGGGGATTCACTCCAGGGCTGGGCTGTCATTCCAGGGCTGAGGCATTCGCCCCGTGCCTGGGGCTCGGTGCCTGGCTGTGGGGCTCGCTGCGGGGCGGAGTTGTTCCCTCTGTGGCTGGGTCTCTCTCACCCCTCTCCCGCAGGCAGAGATGCCAGCAGAGCCTTTGCCAGCGGCGACTTCACGCCGGCGGGGCTGGTGGACAGCGTGTCGGGGCTGTCACCGCCGGAGCTGCTCTCCATCCACAGCTGGTTGAGCTTCTACAACGACAACTACGAGCCCGTGGGTAGGTGTGTCAGGATGGGGGGCTTGTGGGCTCACACAGGGGATGCAGCCCAAGGTCCTGAACCCTGCCGAGCCAGGTCCTCGGGGTCTGCTTCCCTCCAAGGGAAAGTTTAATGATTTTCCCACCTGGCTGTTTTCCTGCTTTGTCCCTGCTGAGCGAAATGCATGGAGCCAGCCTGAGATCACCAGGACTCAGGAGACTGTAGGAGCTGCAGTGCAGGGAAACTATTTTGGGAATGAGGTGCATGGGTGGGAATGGCTTCTGGGTTGTGCAGCTAAAACTGTTTTGAGATCTTTAATGAGTCTGTGCCTAAGCTTATCCTGCATGGATTTATTAATATGGATAAATTGTTGTGTGATCCAAGGGTTGAAGGGATGTAAGCTCGGTTCGGTTGTAAAATTGGACCGTGGTGACACCTCTTTTTATTTTTGTCTTTGAATAACAAATTAAAAATAAAATCCCACCAGAACTATGCATTTTCCTTGCCTGGAAAGACTGTGGTCTTAATTGATCTCCTCTCCCAGGGAAGCTGGTGGGCAGATTCTACGATGAAAATGGGGCACCAACAGAAGCCCTGAGGGAGGCTGAGGCTGCCATTGAGGAAGCTCTCAAATTCCAAGCAGAAAGTGAGCAGAAGAAGCAGCAGTTCCCACCCTGCAACTCTGAATGGAGCTCAGCTAAAGGCACTCGGTTCTGGTGCTCCAGAGAGAGGTAAACTCGTACCCTTAGGAGCAGAGCCTTTCTTGGGTGCTCTGTGCTTTGTTCTTGTCTCCTGGCAGGAGGGGTGTGGGAAGATGTCCTGGCTCCTGCAGCCACCACACTCCATGGGTGGGTGAGGTCTGAGCTGGCACAGGCCGTGTGTGCCGTGGTGCTGCCAGGGCTGGAGCGTGCCAGGCCTGGCCTCTGTCCCTGGCTGAATTCACAGGCTCCTTAGGTGGGAAAAGCTCTCTGAGACAACCAAGTCCAACCATTCCCCCAGCAGTGCCAAGGCCAGCACTGACCCGTGTCCCCAAGTGCCACATCCACACAGCCTTCAAATCCCTGTGGGGATGGGGACTCCACCACTGCCCTGGGCAGCTGTGCCAGTGCCTGACTGCCCTTTCCTTACAGAAACTTTCCCCAATATCCAACCTAAACCTCCTCTGGAACAACTTGAGGCTGTTTCCTGTTGTCCTGTCCATTGTTCCCTTGGAGCAGAACCTGACCTTCACCTGGCTTCAAACTCCTGTCATGGACTTGGAGAGAGTGGGAAGGTCCCCCCTGAGCCTCCTTTTCTCCAGGCTGAACCTCTTCTGTCACACTGGAATCAAAGAATTTCCCACTTGTGGTAAATCAGCATGTGATCCTCCTGTTCTCAGCAAAACAGGACAGAAATCCCATAGGACTGGGATTCAGACAGGTCCTGTCACCTGGCAGGAATACAAGCATTAACCTGTGTTTTTCACTTTCACAGCCTGCCTCACAGGCTGGGACCACAACGTTTTCACTTAAACCACATAAAAATGAGGTTGAGCTTTGAATAATCATTTCCTACTTACTCTCCTGTTAGTACCTATCTCTCAGCTTAGGGACTAGTTTGTTTGAAGACGAAATCATTTCACAGACCAACTGCCAAATGCTTGGGCTTCGTGTCAGCCCAGCAGCAGCGCTGTGTTCCCCAGGGCTCTGCTTCTGTGTGTGACTGGGCTTGGGGACAGCCTTGGGACCAGGTGTCACGTGGCAGTGACGTGTGTGAGAGGCTTAAAAGCTGCAGTGCTTGGGGAACAGGCAGGATTTGGCCCACAGAGAGACATGATGAATTAGTTGGGGAGGTACTTGTTCTTCTGCCCCAGTTCTCTCTGTGTGTAGTCAGGCCCAGAAGAGCCTGCTCTATTGGAAGGTGTCCCTACCTGTGGCAGGGGGTGGGCTGGATGATCTTTAAGGTCCCTTCCAACCCAAGCCACTGTGATTCTGTGAGGATGTGTGCTCACCTGTGAGCATTGAGGTGCCTCCAGAAAAGACATTTTGCTGTGCTACAGAAGGCTGTGATTCCTCTTCCAGCAATGGAAATGTGGAATGCAGGAGCTGGTCACTCTCAGAAGGGTAGAGCCTGTAGCAGCAGTGATGAAACCAGGTTCAGGCCACAGGTTCTGAGGCACAGCCAATAAAAGGATATCAGCTGTGGGATGCTGGCTGCTGGGAGCAAAGTCTACCTCAGTGTTAATTCTATTTTTTCCGGACTGTCTTAGGTTGGGTTTTTTTCCCCTAAGGATTCTCTATTGACTGGAAGCATTTTCACGGGTTTGAATTGTAATTTATTTTCCTTTTCCATTCCTAGCGGGGGCGTGCACAGAGCCTGGGCCGGAGTCCCTCGGAAGCTGTACAGCCCCGGCTGGCGGGGCAGCCGCTGCGTGTGCGTGAGGAGCTCCGGTCCGCCCTGGGGGCAGCCGGGCTCCTCCCCGCACAGCGACACCGGCGACCTGGACAACCCTCAGCTGGAGCCGTACGAGGGCTGCCACCCCCTGGCCGAGCAGTGCGTTCTCCTCACGGGCTGACTGCAGCTGCTGCCCTCCAGGGCGCGGGAATCCTGCCGTGAAACCTTGGGCTTTGGCTGGGCAGCTGCAGCTGCATCCTTCCACCTGCCCCTGCAAAGGGAGCAACAGCAGCCTCATGTTATTTGTGATGCTTTTTAACATACGGAGTTGAGAGGAGGAGGAAACACTTCAGCCAGGTTAGTGGCTAAAAAATCAACTAATGGGATGCTTGATTTATTTCTGTGGGAAATATTTTCTGCACCTGGGAACCAACTAAGATGCACAGCCTGAATTGTATTTTAGACCTGCTTTCTTGTGCAGTCAGGATGTTGGTGTGCAGTGGGGGCAGCGTGCTGTGGTTCAGGGCAGGGAGGGCAGGGAGCACAGGAACTGCTGCAGCAGCCCTGCCCACACTTGGTGCTCAGTCCTCAGGTGCTGCTGATGCTCCCTCCCAGGCACCTGACTCACTCCAAGGAGTTTAAAGGTAGCAGGGAGAACCCTGAATTTCTCTTGCAATTAAGGTCCACAGTATCTAAGAACTTGTGCAGTTTAGTTACACACAAGCTTTATCAAATTCTTGGAGTACAGAAGGCAAAGGCCAGAGCTGTATTTCCTCATTCAGTGTTTGCATTAGATACTCTGCCAAGATATTGAAGCCACCTATGAGGATTGTTTGATATGAACCTCACCCTCCTGGTCTGTGATTCACCACTTTCATTCTGATCTGATCAGAAATGAGTAGTTTTAAATAGCTTTCTTTTTGTTGCCTGGGTGGCAACAGAACCATCCCACTGTAATCTGCCTCCTGTTTCCTTTCTGGTATAAGACTTTCTTCCCATCTGGTCTGTGCCTGTCAAACTGTAGCCTGAGCTGGCTGTGCCCTTACAACCCCCAGCACATTGAACCCCAAACTGACTGGATCACAGCTGCAGAATTCAGCAGTGAGTGACTCCCAGAAATGCAGGGCAGGTCATTTCCATTTCTGGGTGGGGCTAAAAGGGAGGAAGGAATACCTGCACAAGGTTCAGGTACTACAAACCTCAAGCTGCAGGGAAGCAGTTGCTGGTTTTAATGGAATCTGCTGTTAAAATCAGTTTTGGTGTAGCTGAGCTTCGAGAGAGACACACAGATCATGGCCCAGGGGTGGCACAGGTCCCTGCTGAGCTGTGGTCAGTTCTTCACCTATGTATAAGCAGCTGGGAAGTTTTATAAACTGATTTTTAGCTACGAGCACCTCTAAAGAGAGGCCCAAAATCTACATGATTAATTAATTAGCAAGTCTACTCCCTTGCAGTACTCCATTACAGCACTTCTCACTGATAAAAGCTCAGAGGATGCTACAGCTGCCAGGGGTGAAACCTCACAACTACTTAAACATGTACATGCTTGTTGTAGCAGCAGAGGGGCACGGGGTTGTTTTTAATTTGGTTTTTTTTTACCTATCATCACCCTGAAGAGCTCTTCCAGGCAGTGCCCTGCTGTGCCAGCTCCTGTCACTCACAGGGGGAGCAGGATGTGAGGCAGAACCTCAGCCCTGGGTTGAGCCATCTTTGGGGGTGGAGTGAGCAACTCCCTTCACTCAGTGCTGCAGATGGGGCTTTGTAAAAGGTGCAGCAGGAGCTGCGAGGCAGCGCTGCACTGCCTCCACAGCTTTGGCCTTTGCCACGTTTAAAATGACACTGCCACTTCAAAAAGAAACTGCTTTGAAAGTAGTGAAACCATCCCCCCAAATGATTGGCAAGTGCCTTTAAAAGAACTGTTTAAAGCTATTTAAAAGTTGCAGCAAATTCCAGACTATTAAATGCTGTAAGAATTAGTTTGTGAGGGCAAACCAGTCCCAGTGAAGGTGGACCAGCTTGACCTTGTAAGCAAGTTTCATCTTGCTGTAACACTCAATCACTGTGCAAATAGTGCTGAGGGAATGGTTTTGATAGCAAGAGCTATGCAAAAATCAAACTGCTGCAAAAAGGCAGGGCAGGAAGGTGTTGGTTTAAGTTAAAGTTGGGTGAATACCAGTTCACAGCCTAATCCTGTTTAGGGTTTGGAAACACTGGGGGGAAGGTTTGTCTTGCTCTAGGAATAAATCATCTATTAAAGCAAACAAGGAGACACCCTCACTGACCTGAAGTGCTCCAAGACTGTTGTGCTTTTAACTCAAATTCAGCAGCTCAGCTGGATTCTCCATGGTGGAAAAGGGTGAAAAACAGTGACAGAAAGCAGGGGTAGCTACAGAAGGCTCAAGTCACCACAGACAGTGCTCTAATAAAGCTCACCATTCATCTGTACTTCAGTAAGTTTTATTAATAAAAGACTAATGCATCACAATCTCACCCAGAAATCTTGGCTGGGTTTGCTATTGCACTGAAGTTTTCCTGAAGTGAAGCTGCAGCAGTTCTCTGCTCTCCCAGGGGCTGAGCTGCCTCCAGCACACAAGTGAGGGCACCAAGTGTTTGTAACTTGAACTGATGAACTCCACAAACCAGCCCTGGCCTGTGGGGAGCTCCCATTTGTTTCACAAGACTGATTATAGGTAAGTCTAATATAAGGCATCCAAGATAACTACATGGTACAGACTAGAACACCAGACCCTGACAGCCAAAGGAACAGTTGTAGCAGTTCCACAGCATGAAAATGAATACCTGGACTCATTTCAGAACAAAGAATAAAGTTATGCCTGATTGGGTGTTGTATCCCTGTGTTTCTTTGTGGTTTGGAAGGATAAGCTTGCAGAGGGGCAGCTGTCCCTACAGGAGCAGATACTTCCTTAGCAAGGTTCCACCTCACGATGCATCATCTAGTTCTGCGTTTTATTACAAGTAGAATCATTACACAACAAAGTAATGCATATTGGAAAAATACATTTTTACAACGACTCCAGACAAACATTGCAGATAAAATGCCATTGTTCTAAGACTTCCTTTTCTATTTCACAGAGGGTATTAGAAGGTTCAGTTATTTCTGTCACCCATACAAGCCTTGATTTTTCTAGAGACGAGTTTGCTGCAGTGACCACCTCTGCTGGTTACAGAGAAAAGAGGACTTGCCTGTTAACATTTGATCTACCAAAGGATCCAGCCTTGGCCTCCCACACTGTTACATGTTAGTTTAAAGCACTACATGAGCAGTTGGACAAGCTGTTATCTCCAGCACGGGAAGTCATTAAGGCATCTGTCAGCTTTTAGCCAGCAACTTACTCTGCTCTGTTAGGACCTTCAACAGCAACATTCTCACTCCACTCAGTGGTGTGAAACAGTGACTGCATCTTCTACAGACAAAAAATTTCAGCCAGACCAGTTTGTGCTTGTGTAAGAGTGCTGGACCATGGGATCTGCTTGTGTAAGAGTGCTGAATGACTGCAATCAAAAGGAATCCAGTCTCAGAACAAAAAGCTACAGCAGGAACCTCCCAACTCCCCGTGCAGCCCTGCTGAAGTGCCTGAAGCCTCGTGTGACAGCAGCACTCCCAGGGACACAAACTGATTTTCCAGCTAACCTTTTGTTCAATGCTTGGCAGACTTGAGTCTCGAGTTAATAGACACCACTAAAAGTAGGGGTAAGAGGGGTGAGGGGTTTGGTAAAACTGTATTATGCTACAAAAAGGGAAGAGCAGTTGTTTAGAGTTAGAAATGTGTTGACCACCACTCCATTACCAAGTGCCTCATTCACATTTGTACCCTGTAGTGGAGCATTGCCAGCAAAACTCCCCCAAAAAATCTCAGTGGTCTGAGAGTTCAGACCAACACTAGGCAGAGTGTGTGAGGGATTGAGTCCCAGCAGTTGTCTGGTGGGGTCAACTCCTCAGCTGAACTAGAAAAGAACTAACTTGAGTTTTGGTTCAAGTTGTGAGCTTTTCCCCTTTAGCTCTGGCAGAAAGCTATTTAGTTGGCTGGAAGGAAACTATCTCAAAGGCACTTTAAAAGGATCAAATTTGCTGAATTTAGTTGCTTTAAATTTAACAAACACCTCAGGCTGTATATTTAACAATAACCTTTCCTTTCAGACTTCAGTAAGTAAGCTGGGACAGTACTGGCTGTAAACAGCAAACCAGGAGCACTACAGATGCTTTCCCAGATCTTTCCCACAGTTTTACATGATAACCAATACCCTGTTTTTTAGAAGAGCAACTACCCATCCTTAACATGCAATTCAGTTAAGCTGAATTTTCACCAGATCCACATTTTCCATCTTTAAAAAGCTTGCTTAGTCTGTTAGAGCTGAGCTCCCTGTTCCCTTGCCCTTACATCAGAGAAGCCACTGAGAAGGTGATGTTTAAATGCTTTGGCAATTACATGCTCTGCAGTTTTCCAGTGAGGCTGAAGCCCTCGGACTGTGGCCTTGGAAAATCCCTCCTCTGCACTGTCTTTCAGCATTCTGAGCACACTCCTACCCCTCCACATCACTTCAGCTCCAAACCAAGAAGGAAAACAACGTTATCATGGGACTACAGTTAAGACTTTTTTTCACCAAATGCACTTTCTCTCCATCATTATCTTTCACTGCTGGAGATCAGCAACCAGTGACACCCTGAAATATCAGAAGTACAATGTTTTCCAACATCTCTTTCACTCAAAACTCCCCAAACTGTAGACTGTAGTTAACTGACACCATCAATTACTGTAGCTAACATTAAGTGACACCACTATTTCCCCTCATTCACCTACAATATTAGGCCAGAGAGGCACCATTTGCATCAGTAACTGTGTTAGAGACCAGCTGTGTTACCCAGAGCATTCTGTTGGACCATGACAGCAGCAGACATCAAACAGTGAGGCAGGTTTGTATTGTCATCCATTGCTCGTCCCTAGTGGTACAGGGGTGATTCCAGTTACAATAGATGCATATTGGAAGATCAAAGTGCAGAACAAGTGAGACTTGATGTGAAATTCATCATACAAATGTCAGCAATTACACCCTCTCCTATCCTCTCCTTGTACAAGCTTGAGAAAAACTGAGCAAGTCTCCTGGGACAGCAGCAGTCTGGTTCTTCATCTCATCTTACTCTTTAAGACCAACAAGTCACTGCTCCAAAAGGGCAATACATCATCACCTGTCCATACTGTGCACTGGAGATAACAGTCATTAAAAAATGCACACCAACTCATGGAGTAATGATGAGGAATGCTGAATTAAGCCTATACTAGCTTTATCTCTTGAAATAAAAACAGCCTTAACATGGCATGTGGTTTTGCTTAAGTACCCATTTTTTCTAACTGAAGCCTTTGCCCACCAAATCACAAGCTGGTCTACCAGCCAAGTACTTTCCTGTTTACCTAGACAATGTGGTGGTAGGTTTCCACAGGTTCAGCATGTTTAAGAGAGTACAACCAGCCTAGATTAAAATACTGCAGCTTACTCCTAATAGGAAGCCTCCAAGTGCAGTCCTACTCACCAGCAATCCTGCTGAAGATGGACCCAGGTTTAGTGTCTAGAGGTGCAGCATGTCCTACACCTGGTGGGGTCACTGACTCTCCCCCAGCAGTTCCCAGGCCCCTTGAGGCCCAGGAAAGTGTTACCCTCCCTCCTGGCACTCCTAATGCACTTCAGCATTTATTGCTGTACTGTGAGTCAGACTCCACCAGTTTAGTGTTTCTCCTTTAGCACAAGCTCAGGCCTCAGCAAACCCACGGTCACTTGTCAAAGTGCCATGAACTGGAAGGACCAGCAACGTAAATATGAAAGTGCAACGAAGACTGACAGTTCCAGCAGGCAAGAGCATTTCCTGAAACATTCTTGCACTTCTCTTGAACATGCTAAAGCTAATGAATCATTTGCTGAGGAGGTATCAAGATGTGGATCTGCAATTCTGACTGCTTTGCATCAGATGTAAAGCTTTCTGTTGTAAGGCCACAATTCTTGAGCTATACTTAAAACTACCCCGGGTCTGAAGAGTTTCTTGAACAGTGGTTGCAACAGCTCAGTTTAGCTTCACAAAAAGTCTTCTCTAGAGAAGGGGAACGTTTAAGACAAAGCAAAGGAAGATACCTGGTTACCCTGAAACTTAATACCATCTCTACTAAGCAGCCTGAAAGCCACAGGACTTAATAGAGTTGCTCAGTGCAAAGCACCATGTTGAGGACAGACCTGTTTTATGCCGATTCAATCAGTATCAATTTCAGCTTCCATACCCCACTGCAACTAGAAGAGGGTCTAAATTCTTTTGTCACTTGGTTTCAACAATCCACTCTGATTCCTAGTGAAGTCTATCGCAGCCCGATGCATTTACAGTCATACAGAATCATTTATACCAGAGTACATCAGAACAGGGTCCTTAATTAGTTCAGTCTATTGCAGAAGACATGTATAGGCCTCCTCCTCCCTAGCCAGAGGGATGGTAAGCAGAGCTGCTGTCAGGAGCACTGACTGGGAATCCCTTTGCTTCCACAGCATACTAGGAGACTCCTCCCAGAGTCAGGACATCAAAGCAGATGTTGCAAACTCGAACTGGCTTGTTCAGATCAAATTTTATGATGGGAATCTCCTTTGTTGAGCACTTATGGCAGAGCAGGCGTCCACAGTGTCGGCTGTTGAGAGAAGAGGGGTGGGAGAAAAGTGAATTCCCTCCTAGTGAGCAGCAGGATGTTACAGTTTGATATTCTTTATCAATTACAGCATCATGAAATACACACTGGCAATTGAAATGCTAGGATTGTCTTGTATCTTCTGGTATTTGTCATGGAATAATTGACTAATGCCAACAGCATGTGCTGGTTCTGTGCTAGTGAGTCACCTGCTACTGCTTCAACTGATGCACTTGGAGTTTCTCCAGCACACTGAGCTAACAAAAATCTCAGTTAAACACCCTCCCAACCCAGTTCTTTGTACAAGTTCAGACTATTTTAAAAAGGCAACTCCTGTTTACACAGGAGCAGCTCATGCTCATCCTCAGCCATTTCCACACTACAAACAGGATCCCAAACCTGAGCTCTCAACAGCTGCCCAGATCTGCCACCTCTTTTGGAGCAGGTCATCCTCCCACTGTGGTGGTGGTGTGCTCCCTCCTGCCCTGCCTCTGGAAGCCACAGCCCCAGCCCCCTCTGAGCCTCCTGCCTCCACAGGAGGCTCTCCCTGACCCCATCCCCTATGCAGGAAATAATCAAGTGCACCTTTGCCATCAAGTCCTGATAAACCACTGCCACATTTACCATTAAACTTCTCTTAATTCACTGTCTTAATAAAATATATTGTTGCTCCTCTGTGGAGTGAAGTGCATCACACTCTTTCTCTGACAACTGGGTATTTAAATCCTGTTTCACTACTGGAACTTGGACATGATTTCTCATTTACAATCAATCGGAATATTAAATGCACAAGCTGCTTAAAATATGATTTCAGTCAGAGACTACAAGTTTCTGATCTAAGACAGGATGGAATGTTTCAGCAGGATTAGAGGCTATACACCTATGTTAAAATGGAGATTTCCCAAACTACTAGAAGGAACAAGCCTAGCTCCATTTGGGGAGGAACCCATTTCCCTGTCAGCACAGCAAGGTGGCTCATATTACCAGTGATGCTTTCTTGTTGTGACTCCGAATTTGGCAGCACATTCATAGCAGTTGGAGCCATCACACCAGGGAGGTTCTTTTGTCAGCATATCTGTTAAGAGGCAAAAATGTGAAGGCAAAATGGGCTCAGACACCTCCTGAGTAAACTAATCCTGAAGGCTTTTTCCAGTTTTAGGCTGCATTGAGTATAATGGATCTCCCTATTCTTGTGGGAGCTGGAGTCTCATTTGTAGATAATCTATACTTGCTTTCCATCTCATTGTCCACAGCAACTGTACAGCACCAGTTAAAAAGCAGTGTCTGTGTTTTAAGCTATGCTGGACTACACAACCAGCAAAGAGTTTCCATGTCCATCCTTCCAGAAAAAGTGGTACCTGACAGTCTGCATTGTAAAACTTTTCAGTTTATCACCAGAAAAACTGGTATTTCTACCCTACACTGATAGCAGTATAAAATCCACAAGTTTTGTCTCTCTGGAATTACTGTCATCTAAGTCAAACATCCAGAGTTCTTTCCTCTGAAGTATCCTGAAGCATAAGCCAGCAAGTGGTACTTACCCAGCAATCTAAAGAGAAGCTGTTTTGTAGCAACTTGGTAGTTGAAGATATTGACTCCTTGGTTATTGTTAACTCCCAGGCGAGCCCCAGCTCTCACTATTGCACGACACAAGTTAGCATTTCCCTTCATGTAAGCCAAGAGAAGCACTGAAAAATAAAAGCCAGACAGTTCCTTGCTGACAGAGTGGTAGATTGTGTTACATTCAGTCCAGACAGGAGCTTTAGTTTTTAAGTTTCCATGTATTGTGTGCCTCCTACTGTATTTAACATACTATTGCCAATTATTCCAGCCTTAAAAGTGACATACCACAAATACAACTTGAGTGACTTTCAAGTTTAAGAGTTGTTGAGTCTCACCTACCTGTGTTTCCTTCAGCATCAGGTTTGTCTAGAGGGTATTCTGGCATACACTCCAAGAAGAGTTCACAGATGGCTGCTGCATTATCTTTCCCATATTGTCCCAAAATATGCATTGGTGACTGGCCTCTGGGGAAGAGAGTTTGTTATCAAAGTCTGCTTGCTACTGCAGTTACTCATCCAACTCTCCTTGCTTTCAAGTTTGGTTCAGACTTGAACAATGCTGCATCTCAGTAACTCAGTATGTCATACACAACTCCCTACTTGACTTTCCTTCCCTGGTCTATGCATATAATTTGCACAAAATTTAGACACAGCATCATCTGCACACTTCCAAATTTGTGTATAAACATAATGCAAGCCAAATATATATCTTTAAGCAGCATATCAGCACTTATTTTAAAATACAAAGTGATTCTTTTAGTCTGTTAAGACTAATAATTACCTGATATTAAAGGCTTCTGCATCTACATTGCACTCTGTGAGGAGGACCCGGATATTGTTCAGGCGGCCGTGCATCACTGCCAGATGCAGAGCTGAACAGTAAAAAGAAAAAAAAGAAGAAGGTTCAAGACTCTGAGTATCAGCAATAATTACAGCCTAAAAACTCCTTCCACTTTCCCAACCCTCCTTCTCAAACAACTCCTTCCATCTGCTTTGATTTCCTGCACTTTCATTCTTTCATCTTTGCAGTGCAAGCCCATTCACAGTGAGCTCTCTACCACTAGCAGACATCATTAACAGACCTACTGAAATGTTGTGCATTTACTTGTGTAACTTGAAGTTTACCATTATTTCCATTTTCATCTACAGCTGCAAAGTCTACTCCGTTCTCCAGAAGGACTGAACAAATGGTGGGCAGGTCTTGCTGGGCTGCTAAGTGAAGAGCAGTCTGACGGTGCTTGGTCAGTTCATTCACCTGGGCACCTGCAAGCAGCTGTCAGGATGCAAGAAAGAATACATTCAAAGATGGTTTCAGGGCTATTTTAGCCAACAGTTTATTTCTGTGAATGAAGCACACAAGATTCGTCTGTACAGAGATACTTCTAGGCCTCCAGAGTGTATAAAAGGGTATCATTACTGAGCTGCTACAACGTGTGTTTGTGTGCAGAAAGGGCAGGGCAAGATTCTCTAAGCTGACCCACACTACCGAGTGACTGCTGCAAACGCAGCATGCACCCATGGCAATGATTGCTGCAAACGCAGCATGCACCCATGGCAATGATTGCTGCAAACGCAGCATGCACCCATGGCAATGATTGCTGCAAACGCAGCATGCACCCATGGCAATGATTGCTGCAAACGCAGCATGCACCCATGGCAATGATTGCTGCAAACGCAGCATGCACCCATGGCAATGATTGCTGCAAACGCAGCATGCACCCATGGCAATGATTGCTGCAAACGCAGCATGCACCCATGGCAATGATTGCTGCAAACGCAGCATGCACCCATGGCAATGATTGCTGCAAACGCAGCATGCACCCATGGCAATGATTGCTGCAAACGCAGCATGCTCCCATGGCAATGATTGCTGCAAATGCAGCACGCTCCCATGGCAATGATTGCTGCAAATGCAGCATGCTCCCGTGGCAATGATTGCTGCAAACGCAGCATGCTCCCGTGGCAGCGATTGCTGCAAACCCAGCTACCAGGGCAAGCTAAGGGAGCGTTCAGAGGGTGGTGTCACTGTGCTGAGGTGTGAGAGCCTGCAGGCAGCGTGCAGCCGGCAGCGTGACAGCCTGCAGGAGGCAGCGTGCACGCTCTGAGCAGAGCGGAGCAGAGCAGAGCAGAGCGCTCCGGGCACACACCAGGTTGCGCACGATGATCTCGGAGCCGGCCTGCACGGCCAGGTGCAGCGGGGTCAGCTTGGAGGCGTCCTGCAGGCGCGAGTTGACGTTGGCCTGCACGCTGATCAGGAACAGCACGCTCTCGATGTCCGAGTTCTGAACGGCCACGTGCAGGAAGTTCCGCCCTTTGTTATCGACCTGGGGCACAAAGGACACGTGAAATTCAGTTACCATTCCTCCAGAGCAAGGTGGTTTATTGTCGCCTTGTTTTCCAGCCTTCAGCCTTGGGTCAGAAATTTCATGTAAACAAAGTAATGTTTACGGAACTGTTATCATGTTTTTTGGATTCTTTTCTGTGAAAGGACAATTGATGGACACTTTCTAAGACCAGTGGAGTTGAAGAGGTTGAACCTCAGTCTTCCAATCTGGTCTCCTTTCTAGAAATCTATATAAGCTGTAGAAAAAATTAAACTCCCTCTTTTCCCGCTTCGACTCCGTGGTGATCACTGCCTCTCCCTCGGACAGCATTGCACAACAGTTTATGTAGTAGGATGTTTTCACTAAGAGACACTTGCTGCCTCTGCTTGAACCACAGAATCTTGTTCCTTTCACTGGCTGACATTACAAACTTACCTGATAGAAGTAACTATCAAACAACCAAACTGAGAAATTACCTGCTGCAACTGCTCAGTCCAGTCTGCCTCACACTACTTTATTTCTATTTTATAACCTCATCATTTCTTGACCACACACTGGAGAGTATTGTTAGACAGACAAAAGGTTAACAGCTGTTGTGGTTAAGTACTGAGGAGCAGTTAATGAAAAACTCAGTTAAATGAAACAAGCTTCAGTCTATCTGGCAATTGATCCAGGAGAAGGAAGCGACATGGAATCAATCCTGCCACACTGATGTGTATTCACAGAACCACAGAATGGTTTGGGCTGGAAGGGACCTTCCAAGGTGATCCAGTCCATCCCCTGCCAGGGCAGGGACACCTTCACTATCCCAGGGTGCTCCAAGTGCCATCCAATCTGGCCTTGGGCACTGCCAGGGATGGGGCAGCCACAGCTGCTCTGGGCAACCTGAGAATTCATTTCTTTGGCTTAATACCAAGTCCATGTTGTTCAACTTTGCCTTGCAGCTGATGTTAAAGCATATTTAAATTGGCTGTATTTGTAACCATGTTTTAGACATATTACAAGAGCTCACTAAGGACTCAAATATTTTACTAGTAATTAAACTTACACAGGATAGGAAGAATCTCCTGAACAGCTGCCTGAAGTGTCACACCAGAAGCCTGAAGATACAGTTGGAGCTTTTATAGTTGAGCAGGGCAGCCTAGCATTTATTATTCAGTTATTTTAGGTCAGGTTTTCTGTTTTGAATAGCTTTTTTTTTGTGTAATAGATTATTTCTGTACTAGTCCAGCACAAGACAAGAGTGAGAATTTTCTCCTTATACACACATATGCCTGTTTCTTAATTTAGTATTGACAAGATAAGAAGATATGACAAGACACTAACCCTTAATGTTCTTACTCACACATACCACATACACACCTACAGTTTCCTAATAAATTCTTAAGAGAATTTTAAGAGAACTGGCATCTGGCAAATGGATTGCATGTAAAGCCACAAATGGATAAAACAACTGGCTTGTGGAACAGCTGTTACCACAAACTAGTGCAGTAACAAAACCAGCATGGTTTGAACACTCCCAGCTTACCTGTTCTGCAGCTCCTGGTTCCCTCTTCAAAATTGCTTCAGCTGCTTTATTATTTTTATATGTCATAGCACAAGCAAAGGGAGTCATTCCTTGCCTGTCACGTACATTCAGCTTAATATCTGGATGTGAAATCATCAGCTGAATGATAACATTGTGTTGGTTGCTAATGGCAACATGGATTGGAGTTCTTCCTTCTGCATCCTAGAAGGAAACCAGCAAGTTTGTTAGATACAGACTCAGTAGTACATAAATCCTTCCCTGATTCTGAATGGTCAGGGAAACTTATTTAGTTCTGTGACCTACCAGCCTCCTTCAGCATGGACACCAAACAGCTGCAGGGCAAGCTCAAACCCACAGTGTAAGAAAGGCAAATTGAGGTTTGTTCCTCCCAACAGGTTCACCTCAATCCTGTGCTATACAGCCTTTTAAATAGCTCAACATAACATCTCCCATTTAGTCAATCATTTTGGGGGCAGAGATTAGCATTCAAATTTAATAGCAAAGTCAGCTGTGGTGTTTAAACATTTGTTTGCATCAAGCAGCAGCTCACAGCCAAGGCTGCTTTGTGACTGTGTTTTGTCATTCACTTTAATGTCACTTGCAACAGCATCAGGACCTAAAAATGTTACCCATTCATTTCTTTTGTTGTTATTTATACAGCTTCTGTTTAAGGATTACTGTGTAATCAAAAATGAAGTGTAACTCACACATCACCTCAGTTTACTCAGTAACAGAAGACATTTCCCAAACATACTAACAAAGTAGAGTACTCTGGAGTTTTACACTGTAGCTGATTTAATGATTAATTTCAGCCATGCTCCTGCCTTTAATTCACACTAGGGACAGAAGACACTGAATCCCACTGTTACATGAGAAAGGAACTAACATTGCAGTAAGTGTTCTGTATCATTTTCCTTCAGCATAGCTTCCAGAATTAACCACCATATGGGAAGATAAGCACCAGGTCTGGTAAAAAGGGACAGGAGAGAAAGCAGACCTGCATCCAGTCATTGCACTGGCTCAGCTCTAAGAGCAAGATTTTCTTTCCTCTATCAAGCAAAACGTACAGCTGAAAGTTTGTTTTCAGTATGTTGGAGGCAAAAGAATCTACTTTAGAAAACTGTGCATGATTTGTCCACATACCTGAGCATTGACATTGGCACCAAACTCCAGAAGGCACTGGATCACCTCCTCTAGTCCCCAGCAGGCTGCCAAGTGGAGGGGTGTCTGTCCATCATGGGCTTCCTCTTCTCCTTCTCCATTTGGGCCTGGCTTTCTGGGACTATTCACATCACACCCACTAAAACAAACACAGTGCAGTCAATTGATTATGTTTAATCCAGATTTAAACTGCTTCAAAAAAGGCCACAGAAAAGATTACAAGAACTGAACCAACAACAGCTGACACACTCTACAAAAGCACAAGTTCCTGGTTTTGGTTTGAACCTTGTCACCAGGTACATGATGCTACTATAGATAACAGAATGTGTCTTTAGGATTGGTCAGAATTCCCTAAGTGTCACCCACCCAGCAAAAGCCTAAGGAAGCACACAGTTGTTACTGATTTAAGACAGCATTCATTTCATTTGTGCCAGGGCCATCCCTACATGCACGTTAGGAGGTTTGTATTTTGGAAGGGCTCTGACCTGCGGATAAGGAAGCAAGCAATCTGTTCACTGTTCTCATCAATAGCTCTGTGGAGAAGGGTTTGGGAGCAGCCACCTGGTCCTGACCCCCAGCACGTTGCATCACAGCCATGCCTAACCTGGAAGGAGAAGCCCAGTGATACAGTGAAGGTTTTTTCAAAAGGCTCCTATCACAGTCCCTGACTAATGCTTCTGGAACATTATCCCCTGGAGGTAAAACTTGAGATGCCTTGTCTATTCTTGTGGCAGTCACTGATTTCAGGAAGCTACTTTAAAGTCTTCCAGACCAATACTTTATTGATTTACTGTGTAATCCTTAATTAGGTGGTATTTATTAACAATTCAAACATTTCTCCATATACTTTGATAGAGAGATCTAAAGCAGGTTGGACTAGTTACTCACTTTCAGCAATGACAAGCACCTACAGTCAATCAAGCACTATCAGCAGATGTTGCCTTTGAAGGTCTGGCCCATTTACCTGCTTTCTTAGACATTCAGCTAAACAGAGAGTCTTTTCCCCTAGGAATTGTATTGCAAATATTTAGATTCCTCAACTAGAGAACTACACACTTGAGCAATGTGGCACTTGGGCCTTGCTCTACTCCACTTTACAAACTACTGACAAGGTTCAAACATGAGTAGTTAGGAGTGTTGACTCATAAATGTTCTTATCCAATACCAGCACAGTCAAGAACAGTTACAAATATTTCTCAGGTCACTAGCAGAGTTTTTAAATAGTTGTCTCTAGCAGACAAAAAGCTTTCAAGTAACTTTCTTATGAAAAGGACACAAGGAGGTTTACTTGTGTCTCCAAGGAAATCTCCTGTTGGATCACCCATGCCTGACAGTAAACAGTCTTTAAAGTAAATATAAGCCTTTAAAAGCCTTTTGATTCCATTTTACAATGCAATAAAAAGCAGCACATACACTAAACCATGAAATGAGTTTTATTCAGAAAGCTAATCATTACACAAGTTGTGTATGCTACAGACTGATCTAAGCAGATCCATACTCCTTCCAGATCAAGAATGCAGACAGCAGAATATATATGGAATATATATTTTTATTAAAGTGCATGCAAGATACTTGGTTATGCAGACTACAGTATTTATAAGATTCCTGCAGTAAAGAGGAATTTCTGCTGAAGAAAAGACCTCCAGAAATTACTAATATTGGACTAGCCTGTTCTCTTCATGCATTGAGGTTTTTTTGCTGATGAAGCCTTTTGTTGCTAGCCAGATGAACAAAAGTGAGACTAAAGGCAGCTGAGAGTCTTACCAGAGTTGATGCAATATCTTCCAGGTTGTTTTCCAAGGCGAGCCATAAGGGAGGATTTCCTTTCTCATCTGGCACAGACATGTCTGCTCCCCTGGTACAAATGGCATCCACCACGAGTGGGAGCTGGTTTTGGATGGCCAGCTGCAGGGCTGTCTCCCCATCCTGGGTCCTGCAGCAGGGACACTTCCAAGTGTTACAGATGCATTATAAAGTTCAGTGACAGCACTTCACTGGCAAAGCCAAGAATTAACTCCTCTTGTATGCATTTCTGCTGTGGTAAGACCACCACAAACAGCTGTTATTTCATCACAGCTCTGTAGTCCACCTTTCTTTCCCTCTTCAATTTACCAAGTAATTGATTTCTAAAGTCGGAAAAACAGGTTAGTGTTCTTAGCTCAGAGATATTCAATTCCTTCAGTGCAGCCATTATTCGAACAGAGTTCCTTCTGAGCCAGCCTGCTGCCACAGAAGC
Source organism: Cettia cetti (assembly GCA_013401135.1). Taxonomy (NCBI): domain Eukaryota; kingdom Metazoa; phylum Chordata; class Aves; order Passeriformes; family Sylviidae; genus Cettia; species Cettia cetti. The sequence goes on along the minus strand of VZUI01067147.1, from coordinate 36,469 downwards.
AACAGCTTTGTCTCCAACGTGGCAACACTTCAAGCAACAGTCAAATACCAACTGTTAAAAAGTTGAAGTCAGAACAGCAGCATTAGGCAGTTTGCACCCATGACATTCATTACAGTACAGCTTGCCAAATTTAACAGACAGCCTGTCAGTCATGTAAGCACACAAATGTTCTGTTAAGTCTAATCTAAGCTGTCCAGGAGATACTGAGGGGGCAAGTTTATCAGACTCCTGGTTCTGTATCTAATTCTTTTAGATGGTAGCAAACATGCAGTTCTAACAAGCTGGCAAATGGATGAGACAATGGAAGTTCAGTGCTCTAGGCCTGTCTCCAGGACTTCAGCCTGCTACAGAGGATGCTGTTTTACCCAGAACTAAGTGGCACCTCCTTCTGCAGCCTCAAGAGAAGGTACTGACCAACAGAGCTATACATAGGTCCAAGTTAACATATGGAATCCCTCAGCCATAACTAGTGCCACAAAACATATAATTATGTGTAAATCATGACCTGAAACAAATCTCAAGCCATTATACAAAGGCAGTCACCACCTGCTCCTAGATACACAAGCAGGTGAGAGTTGCATCAGTTGGGATCTTACCTGACATTTATATCTGCCTGGTGCTCCAGCAGGAAGAGGGCACTCTTGCTGTCCTGCCTCTGGATTGCCATGTGGAGCAGCGTCTGCCCGTCTGACATGGTGTCGTTGATGGATGCCCCAGATCCAAGCAGCTGGGCTGCTATTGTGTGCATGCCTGAACAGTTCAAGCTCATTAGTATTTTACCTTCAGTTCTATAAAACAGACACACTGAGAGAACAGAGTTAATGTGCACAGACAATACAGTGATCTGATATGAAAGCTACCAGGGAGTTCACAGAGGAAGAATTCCACTGAACTGCAAGTACATTTCTGGGCAGAAGCTGTAGGACTAGAAATCTTTCACTAAGTCATATGCGAACACTAATTTTAAAATATGAAGAACCATCTGAAGTTCTCCTTGACAACTCCTCCCCAGCAGCACAAGCCAGAACATGAACACACACCAGCTGTTTTAAGAAAACCTTGTTCACATTGTAGCTCCCCTAGCATTGTAAATTCTCCTCCTGAAGGCACATACCTGTCCAAAGAGCCAATCCCAGCACAGTCTGGTCTCTCGAGTCCTTTAGGCTGAAGTCAGGAATAATTTGCAAGTTGTTGGTAGCATGAAGAGCATTAGCTACAAGAAAGCATAAGGAATTAGGCATTCTTGTACCTGACCTGCAGTTACACACTGAGGGCTGTGGCAGCATTGTCACATTTAGTAGCAGGCTGTTCTTTAGCAGTCAGTTTGTAAGACCTGAGCCAAGTACCTTCAGCTTCCCTGATGTGACACAGCCTAGGATTCAGACATTATTGCCCCTACTGCCTGATCTTTATACATATACCAAGAAAAATTCAATTATCTAGCTAAGAGGCTTTACCTGTCCCTTTCTAGCTGCAATTCCAAATAGAGTGGCATATACAAAGCTCTGAGAACGAAGAGTGGAGGCTCCACAGTATGGCAGCAGCATTCCTCCTTCTCCATTCCCTGGGAGGATAATATTTACCCCAGTTCACCCACTTCCTTCTAAAACCCACTTAAAAATCTTTTGTAGGAGACAAAATTGGCCCTGCCCCAGCTGTCAAATTCCCTTCCTGCTGCTAGAAAGAAGCTGACTAGTAGCATTTAATGAACTCATCTGCTGGTATTTAAGCACTCAAGTCTCAACTGTTATAATAACCAGCATTGCTCTGTATAAAGTCCTCTTACTAAGGAGTTGAGGGAGGCAGAAGTCTCACCACAGAAAGATGCCTTTATCCAAAACTGATTCCAGCAGTCACCTGAAGCAAATGCTTTGAAGCATGCAAATGCATGCAGCAATCTCAGTTGTATAGGTGGAATACAACCTGAGACTAACTGTTCAAGTCCATTATCTACAGCGGAGAATTTGCAAACACAGATAAAACAATCTTCTTGTTTTAAGAAGCAGATGATTTGAGTTTAAGACTAGTTAGCCAGTCTTATTAATTGCTGTACTTAAACAATGTTTACAGGAAGACATGCTTTTTTAGTAGTTTGTCAAAACAGCTTGGCTGCCATCCTGACACACCAGGGGTCATTGCAGCATCACCACTCTGGACACTCACCTTTTTGTTCTAGGATGACTGACACCACATCTGGGTGATTGTAAGCAATGGCCATGTGAAGGGGAGTTTGCAGATGAACGTTCTCTGCTGATGGAGCAGCAGGTGCATCCTTCTGCCCAGGCACTGCTTCTGCTGTCTGGATGTTGGGATTGGCTCCTTGCTGCAGGAGTTCTGCTGTCAGGTTGGCTAGGCCATGCCTGCAGGCTGTGTGCAGTGGGGTTTCTCCCTTTAATAAACAGGGTGCTGGGTTAGCAGCTTGAGACATGAAGAGAAGCAGCTTTTAAACTATTAAAACTACAAGAGCTGGTGTGAAGTTTCACTCCTAGTAGCTGAAGCTCGTTAGGAGTTCCAAACTACATGAGTGAGCTTTTAATGAGGATTTTATTACACCAGGCACTGTGGTAAGTGCTAAAAGCAGGTTAACAACTGGTGATTCTGCAAGAACAGTGCCACAAGAATGCAAGTGGTCAATAGTAAATACCTGAAAATGTGCAAAAGTTCACAAAGCGCTCCAACTTGCTTTAAGCTATGGTTTAGCTATAAGAGATCTCTGCTATCTTATTTCTGAAGAGAAGTAAGGAAACTTTCAGACTAAATTTCTGCTTTTACCCATTTGTTTTGATGGTTGACTTTTGCTCCATGAGTTGCTAGGAAGAGAGAAGCTGCCTCATTTCCTGCACCAGCTGCTCTCTGAAGCAAACAGTTTCCTAAAGAAAAACCATGAACACTGTTATTCCAACCACACTTTGATACTAACAGGTGTGCTAACACCTTCCCCACTACCTTACAACATTACACTTTGAAGTCAACAAGGAAAACCCTTGGTACTAGGGTTACTAAGAGTCCCCTTCCAACACTGGACTCTCACATGCACTTCCATTTAGTGATTACACATCTTGAAATTGTAAAGAAGATATCAGAACCTGACAATGTGTCCAGATCTTCTGCCACTTCCTGCAAATCCATCTCAGCTTGTCAGTGCATCAGCTACCACCTAGCATTTATTATGGAGCAAATGCTGCTGAAACCTCATGCAGCTCCTCCAAGTGCAGCCAGCATTAAGCAATTAACACACAAGCCTTCTGCCCCCAATGAAATACAAACCTCTGGTTTACCTGTTACTGTGTCTGGGGCATCTGTATTGCTGCCTCGCTGGATCAACCTTGCTGCAAAACTGTTCTCATCAAACGAGGTTCCATTCACAACAGGGGCATCCTCAAAAGGGTTCACAGACTGGTCAGAAGATACAGTGATATACTGGACTGCAAGCCACAGAGCTGTGCTTCCTTCATGATCCTTCAGCTCCAAGTCTAGTCTGAAAATAAGAGTTAGTGTCCCCCAATTTATACCTTTAAAAGTGAATCCCCAACACAGCTGAAGTTCCAAGTGTGTGAACAGCTGCACAAGTTCATCAATACCTCTCTGACAACTTTTGCTTGCCAGGAAGCCTACTGTAGCTCCAGTTACTTTAGAGAATTTGTGAATACTCTGAAACAAGCACGGCACCTTTTAGTGACTCCTAGAGTCAAGCTCCTAGGGAAGTGTAGAACCCCTGGTAGATTTGGGCTCCACTAAGTGTAACAAAGAGGCAAATCCCCTCAAACAAGCCATGTACAAGAACTGCAAATTCAGCTGCAGTGAAACTGAGTCAAATGAAGTGTTCTGCTTCTCCACCCTAAGAAGTCACCTCTAAGCAGAACCCAAGATTATATTGAGATATTTCAGGAGTGTTATTACTCCTTTTAGCTCCACTACAAATCAAGCTTCCTACATTGCTTCACTTCTAGAATTATTTCAGCCTCTTTGAAAAACACAGAGATGCAGTTTGCTGCTTCTCTACAGTAGGGTAAAAACTTACACAGCTAAAACCAGGTATGGTTTTAGCATCTTCACTTATGCAAAGCCTTCACACTTTTGTATCCCAAGTTACTACTAGTCTTATTATAAGGCAAAAAGGCACAGAAGAGTTGTTAAACCAGTTTTCAAGTCTTCACTGTAGAAGGTAACCTCAGTGTATTTTACACTCAGATGAGACTTACTGCTTGCACTGCAGGAGCTGACTGAACACAGGCTCATTCCTGACCACAATGGACACATGCAACGGGCTCCTGCAATTGGAGCAAAGCACAGTTACAGCAGGAATGAGTGAGACACTTCAGACTGGCCCAGTCACCAACGAGCCCCCAGAGAACTTAACTTAGGCTTAACTTTCACCTCTGCTTAAAGGAGAAGGGCACAAGCACTTCTTAAAAGAAAGAGAAATCTAAACTTTTAGTGAATGTGACTCCAATTAGTTTGGTAGTAAGGAACTCATTAATGTAAGAAGTAACTTTAAAGGAAGAAGCACAATAGCCTCAACTATCAGAACTGTGCAGCTGATATATTCCAAGTCTATATTATTTTATGAACTTGCTTGCCAGCCCAACCTAACCTGTGAAAAAGCTTACAGGCCCTACACTTCAGATAAACACACTGCAGAAATTGGCATTTTTTGAGAACATTTTAGTTTTCTTGACAGCTTCAGGTATACTACTTGTCATCTTAGTTAGCTTTTACCATTCAGTGATTCAATAAAGGCAATTTAACTGTGTGCCATGTGTTCTAACACTATCAACTCACCCCACCTCTCTGGAGCTGGGCTACATTTAATTGGCCACGACAGGGCACCGTTCAGCCTGCACAACTTTCTACTTTGAGTGCTACCAACAAGCCTCAAACTGGGTAATTCCTGCTCCCAGTATCAGCTGCACTATGCTGAAAGACCTGAAGAGGTTCTTAGGAGGCTGCCACTGATCACCACAGTCTGTTACACTGCTAACAGACTTTCCTTCCCCCAGTATTTACCTGCCTTTGCTGTCTTGCATGTTTGGGTTGGCTCCTGCCAGCAGGAGGGACTGTGCAATCTGTGCCATCTCTGCCATGACATCTGGAGAGTGCTTCTTGGGGCTGTATGATGCCACCAGGTGCAGAGGGGTCTCCTGGTCTCCCAGTGTAGCAGCATTCACACGGGCACCATTTTTTATGAGGAAGTTTGCAGCAAATTTATCTCCTTTTGTGAAAGAAAACAAGGTTATTAATGGATATATGTAGCCTGTCTGTTTTATGCTCTAGGAAACGGATACACATGACTTGACTCCGTACCATACATTCATTCCTACACAAGTATCTGCTCCTAGAATGCCCCAGCAACAGGCAACAATTAAACAATGCTTCACTGCAAAGTCAGGATTAAAATATTTCACAACAAGCCCTTGGAGAAAGTGTTTTCCCCACAGGTAACCTGTGAGTCAAGTTCTCACACCAGCTTATTGTTATAGAGATACTGACTTTGCTCATTCTTCTATCAAGATAATTCCACTGTTGCTTTAATAAAACATTGGACAAACTGTGATACTAAACACAAGTATTTTTTGAACAAAAGGTACTGTTCCAAGGCACTAGTCAAAAGTTTCCAGTTCAAGTCAGTCTGTTGACTCTTACTACATAAACAAGAAATAACACCACCTTTGCTTTTGGGAATTCAGGCCCTCGTACACACACAGGGTAATGGCTTTGGCAGTGCAGAGCCACCATGCACAGCACTCCCAAGAACTCCTTCCTGAGAGCTTCTCAAGAGTCCAAACTCAGACCCACTTTGACACATGAAAGCTTGAACTTGAAACATAAATGCAAAGAATAACTTCAGGAAAATACTAGCTGCCCTTGCTTCAAAGGCTACTTTGCATAGACATACTCACATTTTGCTCGGCCTGAATACAAGACTGGAGAACAAAGAACAGTGTTTCAATCTCCATTGCTAGACTATCTCTGCCAACAAAAACCCCATTTTCTGATTTCCATATCAGACATTCCCCCACTTTCCAGTGATCATAAGTAGTAAGAATCATGTGGCAAGTGCAGACAATTTGCTTTAGCTCCATTTCCAGAACATGTGATTGTTAACTGTGATGAATTCACTGAAGCTGTGGTTACTGAAAAGCAAGTGTTCATTCTCAGAGCTCCAGCTCAGACTGAAAGCAAACATTAGAACTAGGGACAAATGCCAGTATTAAGAATGAAGAGCAGCCTGCTGCAATTTTTCCAGTGTTTTACAGGGTTGCAGCCATCACAACACTGACCTATGCCTACAATGTCTCCTACTCCTGCTGCTGAAGTCTCACTCGCAGAATCAGAGGCCAGTATTACCCTGTTTTAGACATATAGGAGATTAATTTAAATTTTGTGAGCTTAAAATACAGCTCCCAACTTCTTCCTTTACTTCTAGGGGTCCTAGACAGTTTGGTGCTAGAAATAAACTTTCTGGAACAGAGCTGCCAAGGACACTGCAGAAATAACGAGCAGCACAAGGTGTTTGCTGCAGATTTTTACCACACTTTGACCATAGGCCAAGATGCTGCTGATCCAAAGCCTTCAGAGTACTGTGGCCATGGCAACCAGAACCTGCTGTGCTCCAATTCTCCTAAGATGCATTTTCCACTCTAAGGTGGAGAACAGCTCAATATAATCATGTAGTTGTACTCAGACTCCACTCTCTTAACTGCACTGGAGCTTTGAAAATATTCAGGCTGGACAGAGGTACCTCCACTTGCTCCTCATCTTCTTCAGTCAGATTTTCCTCTCCTGTAACTGCTGTGCAGTGGCCCTTACTGTTAATCATATCTCAAAGCAGCATATGCTGCATTCAACCCAGGTCTAGAAAAAGATTTCATCTTTGTGACCCTAAGTTGTCATGCTCAATTTAATTTAACTATTTGTCAGGAAGAATCCTGCCAAATTAGAATACTCCCAGTGTCTCCCAATATTTCTTCTTTTAGCAGGCAATGTTCTACAAGACTGCACCTGGATGTCACACAGCATAAGTTTGCCCAGCCAGCAGACTGGCTCTCAGATCTCAAATAATAGTCTGTTTGCTTTTATGTTCTAAAAAAAAAAAAAAAAAAAAAAAAAGAAAAAGGACAAAGTTCATACTTCACTACAATTCTCTAACTGCAGTGTCAACTACAGCATGACACAGGAATAGATTTTGAAATGTGTATTCCACACTGGGAACAACTGGAAGTTAACAAAGCTTCATATCCCATCTACTTACCTCTCTGGATGGCTTTGTGGAGCAGACTCCAGCCTCTCTTGTCTGCCCTGTCTACATCAGCCTTGTAGTTGACCAGTGTAGTTGCAATACTCTCCAATCTTTGGGCCAGGGCTAGATCCAGAGCAAGATCTCCATTGTGATCCAATTCATTGAGCTTCCCAGGAAGCTACAACACAAATACAGCCAATGGACATTAGAAGGACTTGAACTTCCTTGCTCTTTGTTGGGGGACAATTTCTTTGCTAGTTGTTTGGAGTTTTCATCCAAGCAGAACAAATACCTGTTACTTCAGCTTTGAACACAGAAGTTGTTCAAGAAAATGATTCTTACTGAACTGCCATGAAGCAGCAAAGTTGTCTATTATAACCATTCAGCATTAAATGTGCATAGCAGTATCAGGTAATAGATTTTATCAGATATATTCTGTTGCAAGCAAGATTTTTAAGTTTTAAGTGTTATGAATCACTCATGGAGCTACTGCTGGATAGATCTCCATTACAGACAGAAGTAGCTGTGGCAATGCTAAACATGCAAACAAGAATTAGTGACAAAAATCACAAACAAGGTTGAGATTGGTACTTAGGAACTAGTTATTTGAAGCACCAAATCCTAGAGGCTAGATCAAGTCAGTCTCACTATACCTGTGAATCCATCTCAATAAGATACAAAAAGACTACATCTTCTCTCTCAACTTTAATGGCCTTGTGCAAAGGGAATTCTGTCTTTGACTTGAACATTTTATACAGCAGCTGGGCACTCATGCTGCTGAAGTCTTCTTTCCGCAAGTCATCCTAGGAGCAATAAAACCAGAGAGGGGTAAGCAACACTCCTGCTTGATTTATGCACAAGGCACTGAGCAATGTAATTCTGAAGTTCACAAAATAAGTTCAGTAAAAAGTTCCATTTTGATAACCTTTTAGCAAAAACAATCCCAGATAGTCTTTTAAGATTAGGAAGAAGCAATCAGGAAGTTTTAAATCTTAGTCTTAGTTTCAAGAACAGTTAGTGAAAATTTTATTCCTTTTTGTCTACAGATATGGAAAACAAGATTTACCAGACATTATGGTGGATTTTACATCTATTCTTTAAAATAATACTCTACTAACTTATTCCTAACTCTGACAAAAAGTCCTACAACTATTGAAGACTGATTCATAAAATTATGAATAAAAGTAAATGGAAGCTTAGGAATAAAAGTATCTTAGTTGTGAGTTAGTGCTCATTTGACTAAACAGAAGAACTTCCTTTCCAGGTAGAGATAAGCATCAAAAGTTAGGAGTCAAGAAGCAAGTCAAGAGTTAAAACTGCTGACCCACAGGTTCACATAAAATATATTTTTTAATGCATTAACATATCAAAACACTTCCCTCTGCCTTAGAATTAGCCAAGGAAAGAAACCTTCACATCTAGACTACGCATTTTAGATTTAGAATAACCTAAAGCCCACCCCCAAGAAGTCTACCGTTAAAAAATCTTATTTTAAAGGCAATTCATTACTCAGTTAATCAAACTTTCTTCAAAATAAGAGATCAGAGCAAGTGAAACTTCAAAGTTGGCTGCAAGACTGGCTGCCTCTCCCTCTATTACAGAAGATAAATTTCCCTGGCTTCCATGAATTATTTTTAGAAGTAAAAGCAAGCCTGGGATTTGTGATCTGTATAGACAGAGACCAACTATGGATGAACTTCTAAACACTTTGGAGCCCAGATTTGACAAACAACCCTCTTGCTTATTAGAAGACAGCCCCTTCTATCTTGCTCATGTTTAGGAAACTAAGACACTTTGTACAGTGAAGTATTTCCAAGGAAAAGGACAAGTCTGGGTAGAAGTTCCCCCCCACAAGACTTCTCAAGACAACTGACCAACTAACTGTGGTCAGACAGTGTGGTAAGGTAAGAAAAATTGTACTTGTAAGTTTGTATAATGTGCAAACATTTTTTCATCTTGCTTCCTGGTACCAGAACTCACCCAGTGGCTGGCAATGATCTCAGCACAGTAGTTGAGGAGCGTGCTGGCACTGAGCTCCTCGGCAGTCTGATAGAAACGGATGCAGTTCCTGACATTAACGAGTGACATAACTCCTTTTTCACATCTGTCAGAACAGAAAGACAGTGGGCAGTAATCAAAAAGCTTTACTTAATCACTCTCCCATGCTGTAAAAGAGTCCTAATAGTCTTTTTAATAGATGCTGGTAGAATAGGGCATGGACTTGCTTACCAGAAGGTTAAAGTGCATAAACATACTTTCATCAGCAGCCCTAGAAGACACCTGGCCTAAGAGCAGACTGCTGTCAGGACCCACCCAGCCAAGGCCCCATGATAACACCACATGCAGCAGCCTGCAAGGAGAGACCCATCCCAGCTCTCCCAAGGGCACTAACTGCACTTCGTTCACTGCTATGAAGTAGGGAAGGTGTACTGCAGTGATCAAAGCAGAGGTTGTTGAGGTTGGATACAGGAAAGGGCAGTCAGGCACTGGCACAGGTGCCCAGGGCAGGGGTGGAGTCCCCATCCCTGCAGGGATTTCACAGGTGTGCAGATGTGGCACCTGGGGATTTGCTTAATGATGGAGCTGCCAGTGCTGGGCTCTTGACCACTCCATCTTAGTGGTCTTCTCCAGCCTAAACAATTCCATTATTTGATGATTCTATACCTATAAAAACATCTCATAATTATGAATGGCATCCTACACATGGACCACTATGACCAGAGACTTGCTAAGCTCATGTTAGGGCAGCTTTTAGGCTGCTACAAGGCTTGCAACAGTTTTAGCATTGACAGATTTCAGCTTCTCTGGTCAGAACACTTGACAGCAATTTAGCTGCTTCATGTTGAAGGCATACACATCATAGATTATGAACATCATGTCCTTGGGCAAAGGATTATTCTACCAAAGGGTACTTTGACTACATTGAAGGCTTTGAAGTTGTACAAAACTTGATGAGGTTTCAATCTGAACATTCAGGTTTCTCACTAACTCTGAACAGCCTAGAACACTCTATAATTCAAGATAACAACCTAGCCCCTGGTGCCACAGTAATCATAGTCTCAGAATGGGAAAACATCATACTGTTACACTAACCTTATTTCTGAAGAAAAGTTGCACAAGATGCACAGAAGTTACAAAAATTTCCCCTGTGCCACTTTAATAGTGCAAACTAATTGCCACTGATTCCTCCTAGCATTCTCTAATAATTCCTTTCTTGCAGCTCTCCTGAGCCTGATGCTATTTGACTGATCTCCTCTAAACACCAGATTGGGGTTATTAGTTTGACTGGGAGAAGAACTGAAAAGTAAACATAAAACCTGTGAGAAGGCTGCTACAGTTTAACTCTAGAACAATGCTTCATTTCCCTGATAAACTGAATGACACTGCATTATTAAAAGCTCATGACTTTGAAAAAGCATAATTTTATCCTATTGCCAGCAGCTGTCATCTTATTTCTGTTCAAACAAGGTTCAAAAGTTCAAGTATATTTACTAAGACTCACCTTTCCCTAAGCAGCTGGAGCTGAAATTTATTAGCTAATTTCATAAGCTCTGTCAAGAAGATATCATCTTCTCTTAGCTCAAGTTCATCTGTGTAGATCCACCGCAGCATTGCCATGGTTACCTCTGGGTCAGCATCTGGTACAGGGAGCAACAGGATTAATAAAATACCTAAAAACAATCACAATCACCTATCCTAGTAGCTGCTATTCCTTTGAGTTCTAAAAGTCACAGCTACCATAAAAAGAAAAAGATAGTCTTGCTTTGAAACTATACTTGAAAATGTCAAACTATAGTTGAAAATGTCAAAACTGGTGAACTTGGTCAGAAGTTGAGTAACAGTGCTGGAACCAAGCAGGAAAACCTTCTTACACTGGGAACTGTGCAGAATGCAGGGAGCCCTGCAACACCTACAAAGTCCTTGGTCCCTCACAAATGGCCTAATGCACATCCACACCTGACAAAAACAAAGCCCTTTTTAATTTAACAGCCACGTGTTATGAACTGCTGCATTCCAACAAAGGCACTTACACCTTGCTACACTTTGGTAATGACTACAAAGCACTTCAAAGTGCTGGGAGCCATTTCCAGGAAAAGTGCAAAAGAGCCAGTTTAAGGAGTTGGTTAGATTTCAGGTCTTTACAAGACTGATCACAAACTGATGTTTTTACACAGTGGGAGAAACAGAAAATCACACCACGGGACATTACACAAGCCCAGTGGCCAAGGACCTTTGTCACTCACTCACAATTAAAATGACAATCCATCTTACATGGATGGAGATAAGAACAACTTCAGAAGATCAGATCAACTACAAGAGAAACATCATTAATTTTAAAAATTACCCTAAGTCCTTTGAGCTGTTCTGTTATTTAAAAAAAAAATTGAATTAAAAACCTTTAAGACACTGAAATAGCCATCCTAAAACACCTCCTTCAGATAGAGGGTTGGCCCAGATTATCTGCAGAGTAGTAGCAGTCTTTGCCATGCACACTGCCTCCCAGGAATCACAAGGTTTTAGTAAGACAAGTATTTTTTGCCAAACTCAAAGCAATCAGAAAACCTACTTGAGATGTACTATCAGCTCTGCCTTGGCAGAGGTAAGAGTGCATTTTCTCTCTCTCAATAAGAGAACATGTGTTCATCTCTTTCTAACCTTTAAAGATTAGAAAATTCTACAGATTACATGAACTCTGAAAGCACTCAATCTCAAATGCTGCCTGCATTCTGAAGATAAGATTCAGGGCATCTTAGCTTGCAAATTCTTAAGAGAACCCCTTAAGAAAACCATTTCCAGGGAACAGCTTGTTTCTTACTCCAGCTACTTCATAAGCTAATCCTTGTGCCATTTATCACATTTATTAAAAATCAATAATGCAATTTTACAGTGGAAAGTATCATTTACTAGCATGTATTTAAGCAGTGTTTGCATTGTTAAACATGTAAGACTGCAGTTACATTTGAGATTCTCAGACTAGCTTAGTTGAGTAGCTAGAAATGCTTTGGACTGCCACTTGTAATGACACTACAGTTAACAGAAGAGCTTTTCAGTAATAATTTTTGTTAGCATAGCACTCAGTTTCAAAACTCCTTGGCATCTGTTTTCTTGTGGCTGCAAGAAAGATCCACAAATCATGTTGCAAGGAAGCCCATGCTGTCCCATAAAACCAGCTTGCTGTGACTTGCTACTTTCCAGTTTGTCTGCACTTAGAATTCATGATAAGATTAAGTGCTTAACTTCACATCTGGTTTTATTGCTCACAAATTAATTGTATAAGGGTCTCCTACACTGTTAGGTACAGAAAAGCCTGTTGAGAGGTTCAATCTGCAGAAGCACTGCCCAGTGTAAGTACATGCAAGGAACAGTTACAACAGAACAAAACACCCGTGTGGAAGATGGTCTTTTAGAAAACTTCTCTTCCTCACCTGTTCTACAAAGGTATCAAAGTGCCAAAGCAAACAATTTCAGTAACACATCAGTACTTGCATTCACTTCCCACACACACTATGTTAACAAGCAGCAAGGTATTTCCATGACACGCTTCAGAGAAATGATGCACACTACCTCAAAAAGCCCTGTCCTTCCTCAAAAAGGAAGAAGTCAAGCTCCTCCATATAGATTTGTTTTTCATTATGTTTAGTTGACTCTAGAAAAGACAAACAGGCCACCAATCTCAAGCCCTGTTTGTTAAAGAGAAAGAAGTCAGGTTATTGATTTAACTACCACTAGCACCCAATTCACAAGCTCACTACCACATTTCAGAGAGCTTGGTCATCAACAGATTAAGCACCACTTTCAGTGGACAGCACTAGACTGAAAGGCACTGAAGTAACCTTCTCCCAAGAGGCCCTTCCACAAGGCACCCTAAAGACAACGGAGGCATCACACTCCTCAGCAGAGACTGACCTGACAGATCCAGCTCCTGTGTTGAGGCAAGGTTGGCCAGGCTCCACGTGTCGCTGCGCGCCGCCAAGACAAATTTGTGAGCACTGATGCACTTGTCCCCAACCTTTATCTTCAGATCGCTGAGACAAGAAAAAAGCACAAATATGTAACATGCAGGCTTCTCCTGCACTTAGGTACATATAGATTCAGCATCTCCATGGAATCTACATCTGGGTGTCCACACTGAGGTTCAAGTTGTCTGAGACATTAAAACACAATTGGTTAAGAAGAACATGTTGTCAAATGACAATTTGTACTTTTCTAGGGGAGAAATGAGATGAGTTATTAGTATTTCAAGTGCTTTGGTTTGGTTTTTTAAACCATTTCAGAATAAACAGCAAGAGAATTATTGTAGAAGTTAGGAAAAGCCAACAATCTTGAAGTTAAATATTTATGTCACAGTGTCCATACTAATACAGTCAGGCAAGCACCAATGCTTTCAGGCAAGACCAGCAAGAGAACAATGCTGTGTGACAGCAGTCTGAGAGCAAGGCAGAATCCCCAGCTCCCAGGAGACCAGCTGTCAACAACACCCCTTTCATCCTGACCCTTTACACCAGGTTATCCACTGCAGTTAGGAGATACTTGCCCTGCTCATTTTGAAATCCTGTGGCTTGCAAACGTTCTGACTGTGTAGGTGTGCTTTCCAGACCATTTTCCAAACCAAAGCACGGCTATAAACTACAGCACAACAGAGATGTCACTAGATGAAACCTACACTGGGACCTGCTACCTTGCTCATTCTGTGATATGCAGGCCCTTTCACACAATTATTCAATGCCTTTAAAACTAAGAAGCTGAACAGAAATAAAGCTGAACAGAAATAAAGTACATCTTCTGACATGTACTACTTACCAGATCTTTTACCCAGCAGGCTACAGTTAAGTTCTTACAGGCACAGAGCCTTTTCTCAGGGAGGCTCATGAAGAGATGCTGATGCAAGGAAATTTTAACTAAAATAGATTTTCTCTTACATGACTAAAATACTTTTCTGTATTGGCATTGCTTTCAGTAACAGTAAAGAAATTGCTAAATATCATAGTAGTCTCAGAACTTAAATCAGCTCAGGGATCTAGAATATGGAAGGGATCCTTGGTGTGCCCATGGAAAAGAAACTTATTAACCATAATTTTGTGTTGAGATTCAAAAGTACAGTGTATCACTAAGTCACATACATCATTAATACAACCAGAAATCCAAATTATTTCAAGCTTCTTCACACACAACAGGAATACAGAACTGGCAATGTTTTAGGACAAAGCCTTTCAAGAAAGAAACAGTCTTTCCACAGACACATTGTGTAATTAATCAATCAACTAAATATGGCTCAGTTCAAAATTCCTTCTGTTCAAAGAGAGCTTCGCTGCTGACAGTGATCACGGCTAGTTTTCTCTGAATTTGTCTGCGAGATGAACTTCTGCTTAGAGCTCTCAATTTAAGAACTGGATTCAGTATGCCACAAACTTAGCATGCTCTTCCATCTACAACTGCAATTCAGGACCCTATTCACACGTGGCACCACAGAATTTTCCTTGTCTAAGACCAGGAGCCAGTGCAGTGAATAAAATCCAAGGATCCTGTAAGCCCTTTCCCCAGAGGGGCTCCTTACCTGTACTGCTCCTGCTGGTAGAGCTCTGCTACAATGGCAAGAAGGCGACTGATGAAGGTGTCACTGGCATTGTCCTGGTTGGTCTCCACAGCCAGAAGGCTGCACCTCCTTTCTGTATCAACGAGCTTCTTCTGCAGCTTCACATACTCCTGGCGGAGGAGCATCAGGTGCTTCTCCAGCTTGGCCACCTCCTCTGCAAGGCACACAGTGTTACTGCAAGGCTTTGCACACCTTTGTTTGGCAGCTGAGGGGAACTCAGCCCTGATTACGCTTGTTGTTTAATTACAACACACCAAGGAGAGTCCCTCCTCTTCCAAACACCTGAGCATCTCACCCTCTATTAAACCTTCTATTTTGTATCATTTTCATAAACACGCTGAAAAATCCTAACACAGTGACAAAAGCCTCTTACAAAGAAAGCTCTGAACTCTGTTTGGTCAGGAATGCCATAAAGTTTCTAAAGCCGTGGGAGTCCATTTCTGTGGGAATTATGGTGGGGCAGAGGACTCAAGCTTTGGTTCTTACCCACTTTTTCAGCCTAGTTAAGATGCTGTTTGACTTTACAGCTGATACTTAAACCACAAGTGATCATTAGAACAGTTGCTGATGTACCATATCTGCCTCAGAGCATTTAACTGACCTGTTCAGAACTCCTCAACCTGTGAGCTAAGAAACTCCCCCAAAAATGGCCAGAGTGGAAAACAGACTGTCCCCACAATCTATGTGCAAAGGCCAGACAAAAATATATAAAACTACTTCCTGCTGGCACACACACTCCTGCACTGGAGACACTCCACTGGCAAGGCATCACAAATGGAGTCAAGTCCATGATGGCTATTTCAGTTCAGGATCAGCAAAGCAACAGCACCTGGGAATCTGATCCTTGAACAGGTATTTCCATCCCCTTGCAGAATCCACTTCTCCACCACACTTAACTGGTCACTCCACAACCTGCTGGGGAAGTTGTTCACTGAACTCAACCCAGGCCACCTCTATGAAAAACCTCTACACTTCACTGCTGGAAGGAAACATCTCCATAGGTGTTTAAAACCAACCCAACTTATGAGTGCTTATTTATGGATTAGTTGCAAAAAATATATGTTTGCTATTAATCACAGTGCTTCATTATTTCCCCCCTATTATTAAGTTGATTTTTCAGTAAGGCCAAATCCCAAACCAGTCCTAAAATAAGAGGAGGCAGGGAGGATAAATTTGAAAGCTAACCAGTGATTTTAGGTGGGAAAGTTCCTACAAGATTACTCCCTACTTGCCAGGAATTCATATTTCAATGACTTTTCTACAATATTTACCAAACATCACTAGAACAAACAATGAGAAACTGAGCTCTGCTGATCAATGTTTTCTTCTTGCTTCTGTAGAAAAGTTCAACAGCACAGCTGACCTTGGCCTTGCTCTGACACAGGTCCCCAGGGCAGAGCAGCAGTCTCTGGCTCTGCTGCAGACAGAACACCTCGTGCAGCCTGTCCTCTACAGACCCTGCAGCAAATGCTTCCTCATAAGTCTTTTAACTCAACAACTGTTGCAATGAATAAACAAAAGGCAACGTGTCCCATTTTATTTTTCAGTTAATACTGTGTAAGCAGGTCTGGCAGGTACTTCTTCAACAGCCTTCTCATAAGCTTCATCCTTCAAAACTTCACAGATATAATCTCCTTTGGGATAGCTTTCTTTTTGCACTGAAATATACTGATTTCAGAATTGTGCCATCAGCACCACACCAAGCCTCAAGGAGGGTTTGGAATCCTGCTGTGGTCAGTGTTTCCATGTGAGGATGAATTCAGTTTTGGAGTTCCCAGAACTAGAAGGATGTGTCCCTTGAGAGCAACTCCTCCTTCCTCATTTCCCCATAAGGATGGTGTTGGAGGAGCACAAAGCAAGTCCCACCATTACAGCAGGGAGAGCAGGGGTCTGACAGGAGCAGGAGTAAAAGACACTGAGAACTGCACCAAAATTTAGTGTATGAACAGCACCACTGTTCCTCCAGGGAGATTTTTAGATGGCATACAAATTCAAATGCTAGGAGTAAGAAGCTGCCTAATGAAGCTCACTGCATGCACCTTACAGAAATCCTGCACCTTCCAGCCAAACACCTGAGTGAGAAGATAGGACAGAATGGCACCAGAGGAAACATTGTAAATCCTGTCATCTCACAAAGCCAGCTCACTAGCCCCAAATCAGCCTGAAATCACTTGGATACAATACAGAATTACCTTAAACCCTCAAACAGCAGCAGCTGAAGGTGCATGACCAACAATCCAGCTTGTTCCTGCTGCTCTCAATCCCAGCCAATCCCTACTAGCAGGGAAAGTAACTCAAAGCACCAAAGCTTTGAACTCTTGTTTTCACATTGACTCCATATGCTTCCTGCAAACTCGGTGAGAAAAACTCTCAGGAATTTGCTTACTGTACCAATTACAGGAATTGTAAAATGAAGAGTTTCTCTTATTCTACATGACAACTTACACACATGTTGTGCAGTAGCTACACTTGAGGACAGTATTTGATCTTAGAGCACACTTCAAATGCACATTCAAGAGAGCTCTCAATGTCCACTTAACATTTACAGCACAAGAGCAAAGCCTCACTTTTCCCTCTAAACTGCTCAATTAAAGAGTGAACAAATAAAATGCACAATTACTGCAGCACACACACACAAACTTAATGATGGTCCTTGCCTCAAGACATGAAAGGACAGGCTTAGTAAGACACCAGTAAGCCTCTGGCTAAACAGCAATCCAAATGCCTCAGTGAAGAGGATTCCCAGGTTCAGCAGAGCAGAAAACACAAAATGCCTCTTCTGAGCCACAGCCCAGGTAAATAATAGCAGCTTTTGTTAACAGCTTTCTGAAGACTGATCAGCATCTCATGAACTGGCAGCTTATATTCCATATCAAAGACACTGAAGAGGATTTCAGGAAAGGCTACTGTCATTTTCTCCTAGGAGAAGGCACAGAAGTACTCAGGAGCAAATAGCTGAATGCAAGTAGGGAGTCAAAAAGCAAAGAGGAAACAGATAGCACATATCAAAAATTAGAGGGAGGGTGTAGTGGAACCCATCACACAGCCCATCCCACCCACCAAAAGCAGTCCCAGCAGCCATACAAACTGCTTATTTATGAACTGGACCTGAGTGAAATATTTCAGAAAACTAAATTATTTCTTTACCCTCTCCACTGCTCCACACTGTGACCCTAAATCCCCCAAGGATGTCCAAGCCACTGCTTTCTCGTTCCTCCTCACTTCTGCATACTTCTGACCTTTACCCTGCCACCACCCCAAACTCTACAGCTGCTGTTTCCTGACACTCAAGCACCAATCCAACAATTCTGACCCGTGCCTGCATGTAAACCCCTGGCATTAGCAGTACAGAACCCAGAAATTACACACCCCAACCTGGCTCTTGTCTTACTGAGAGGTTCAGTCAATCTGCAGGTAGCAATTGCAATAAAGCTGATGCAGGATTTTTCTAGACAGAAGCAACATTTCCTTATGAGAAAAAGCACTTGGCTTCTGAGCTAAGAACCACAATTTGACAAGCTCACTCCCTTAATAGGCCTTCATTTTTCAGCTGACCCAATGTAGCTCTTAACTAGAAAAGCGTGGCTGCAGGTAGGCACCTCGTTTGCAGGGACAAAATGAGCCCCTCCTCCAACACATCCTAAGGGGCTGAGAAAGGTGAAAACTCCAGCTTGTTGTTTCTGTTCACACAGGATCATTCATGGGTCATGTGCTTCTTTCAGCCAAAAGATCACAGAATTACTTAAGTCAGGGAAGAATCTCTGAGAAGTACTGATGGTCTGGAACAGGGCTTGCTTGTATCTGCTGCAGGTTAATTCTGCAAAGGAGGACCCTGAGCCAGAGTCTCACATTCTTGAGGGTCTCACTGAGGAAAGTTCCACTACCTGAAGCCAACCTGGATATCTAAAGCCCTCCAGAACCGGGCCACCAAGGCTTAAGAGCAAGCATAAGAGGCTGGTCAGCTAAATACGAAGCCGTGGTATTTCAGCACACAAGAAGCTAGCATTCCTCTAAGGACTTATCAAACCAGCTTGACTGCAGCATCCTCTCAGCTGATGCACGCCAGACCAGCAGCATCGGCTCCATCTCAGTCAATATTCTACAACTATTCACCACTGTCCAAGAGCTGCACTTCAAGAGTTGAAGGCTCCGCTTTTGCCACTCTAACTTCATTTCCTTTGTAACTTGGAGCATTTTAGCTCCGTTTGTCCACTCAGTTTCCTCCAAGAAAAAGAGGAAGCTTGTCTTGCAGAAACGATTAAAACAGTAAAAATCCAAGCGTTTTTTTCAAATCCCATTAGGTCAAATTGATTTGAATAGTGTCATTGACATTCTTCAAACAAAACAGCAGCACTCCAGGAGCTCTGCAGATCTCACCTGAGCCTGACAAAAGGGCTCCGGCACAAGGGAGCGGGCGGCTGCAGCACAGGCAGCGCGCCCCGCTCCAGGGAAAGCCTCGGGCAGGGCACGCCAGGATGAGACCCCGGACGGCCCCGGGATGAGCCCCGGGAGCCCCCTGCGGCCCCGCCTGACCCACCGCCGGCGGGGAGGGGTCAACGGCACGTCCTGGCCGGCTCCCGCCGCCCACGGCCGCCCCAAGCCCCCTCCTGGGAGGCAAAGCCGCCCGAGCCAGGCCGGCCCCGCCCGGGGGTGTCCGCCCGCGGCCCCCGCCATCTCCCGCTCACCTCGGGGGCGGCCCGTCCCACCCGCCGCGGGCAGGGCCGAGCCCGTCCCGCACGAGAGAGCGGCGGGAGCCGCACACCGCGGTGCCCCGGGAGCGGCGGCGGCCCCCGCGGTCCCCGGCCCCGCCCGGCCCCTCACCCGGGCTCCCCCCTCACCTTCCGCCATGTTGGCTCCGGCGCCGCAGCTCTCGCGAGAGCCGCCGCCCGCCCCAGCGCCAGAGCACGGCGGTCTCGCGAGAGCAGCGCAACAGCGCCCCCACCGGCCGCACTACTGGGAAGGAGCGGCTCGCTCCGCGTTATCCCGAGTTATCCCGCCTTATCCCGCCTTCTCCTGCGCTATCCCGCCTTCTCCTGCTTTGTCCCGCCTTCTCCTGCTTTGTCCCGCCTCCTCCTGCGCTATCCCGCCTTCTCCTGCGCTATCCCGCCTTCTCCTGCGCTATCCCGCCTTCTCCTGCTTTGTCCCGCCTCCTCCTGCTTTGTCCCGCCTTCTCCTGCGCTATCCCGCCTTCTCCTACGCTATCCCGCCTTCTCCTGCTTTGTCCCGCCTTCTCCTGCTTTGTCCCGCCTTCTCCTGCGCTATCCCGCCTTCTCCTGCTCTGTCCCGCCTTCTCCTGCGTTATCCCGCCTTCTCTTGCTTTGTCCCGCCTTCTCCCGCTTTGTCCCGCGGCTCCTCCCGCCCCTCGGCCGGCACGGACAGCGGCTGGCGGCACGGCGCAGCCCCGCGGCTGTGGAGGCAGGGCTCGGCGGGCTGCGGCCGCCTCGGCGCTGCGGAGAGGCGCGCGGTGATCCCGGCCGGAGCGCCGGGCTGGCGGTGAACAGCACGGCGGGACTGGCACGGCTGGGAACGCTGGATAAACACCGCCCAGCAGGGGGAAACGCACCCTTGCCTCACCCCCGCTAGCACCGCCGAGCCGCGCCGCCCTGAGCCCGGAAAGCGCCTTCAGCCCCAGGCAGAGCCCGCAGGGCTGCGGGAACCACAGCCAGACTTCGGGGCACGGGGGCTGCTCCGCGCCGGGCTCCCTGCAGCGTCCTCACTTCAATTCCTGCTTTTGTTTCACGGCCAACAATACTGACACTGAATCTGTGCCCCCTGGACACTGGATTGGTGCCCGGTGGGTGAAAAGTGGTTGCAAGTCGACAGGCAAGGACCAAGTACCAGTAACAGGATCATTTTCCCAGCCACGTGTACAACATAGCTGCCCCCTCGGCTGTTGGCGTTGCTCATCATCGCTCCTGCTTAGACGCAGCAGAAATGCCAAAGACTCATTGCTGGTCCAGCAGAAAATGTGCTGCTTGCTTTGAGGAACAACTTTCAATTAAATGTTTGAAGACTTTATGCACAGTATTGTTTTACAGACATAATTTTTTCTGGGCTCTACCACAAAGTGACCTTTGAAAAGTTGCTCTGCATCGTATTTATTTTGGTGTTGGATAAAACAGCAAATCCAGAGCTGGGCCGAGGAGGGCCACAGACCCCGTTGTTCTCTAGACATACCATGAAAGAACCTTTCTCGTTTTGCACAGCTTGATGATAGCCGTGTATGACTGTGCTGTATAGCAAATTATCCCACTGCTCATGGTGCTATTGATCCTCTTGAGTAACTGTGAGGAAGTAAGTTATTGCTCCCTGATCAGATTTAATTTCTCACTAACAACAGGGATCAGATTTCAAACCACTGCTGTGTTTTGCATTAAGGGAATTGTAATCTCTGAGGATTTGCCTTGGCAGGAAGCTGTTGTATGACAGTCTCTCTAAACCCCAACCAGCTTCTGATTTGGTTTAGAATCACTCGTGCTGCTTCTGAAGGGACTCGTGCTGCTGCTCTGTGTGCAGTGATGGCACTGCACCAAGAGCCGTGCACCAGATGGTACAGACACAGGGGAGTCCACCCCACGGCCTACCAAAGCCCAAAATATACTTCTAATCACTTCAGAATTCTTGTGCTCTGTTAATTGATCATCCAGTTCCAGTGTTTTCAGGCATTATTGAAGCAGAAGGAATTTTACAGTGACAGTTGACAATCCTGGATTTAGGGATCTTCTCTGGTGCAGCATGGAGAAAGAAAAAAGGAATTAAGATGGCCAGACTAGTTAGACATTCATCAGTATTTGATGCTTTTCCTTTTCCCCCAGTGATGCAGTGATATCTGGAATTCAGGGCAAAGAGTGTTTGGGCAAAAATCAGCTCAAACCCTCAGCCAGGATGACAAACCCCTGCAGAACCTACACTGTTAACTGGGCAGCCAGGATGCCAACAGCCTGCACAAACCAAACCAGAGACAGTCTTGCTACAAAGAAAACTGAGGAATGCTGGTTTACTTCCTTGTTCCCCAAGAATCCTCATACAATACTGCAGCTCCTCAGGGGTGTTCCCATCTGGTTTTATCACTAACAGCTTTCCACCACTGCCCCTTTCAGTGCAGGGCAGGAACAAACAAAAAGCCAAGTGTGATCCCAAAGAAGTGAAACAGACCACTTCATTTCTTGCTAGAGGCTTCCTACAACCTGGACACTTGGCAGCAGCTCCTGAGCTGCCTCTTTCATTCAGTCACTGGGCATTAGCCAGAGCTGCAGCTTGTAGATCTCACCAGTATCCCACAGGAATGCTGCTCCCTGGGGAGTATCTGGGTCAGGTGGGATCACAAACCATCTGGGTAAGCCAAATATCTATCTGAATTTACCAAGAGGGGAATGAGCAGTGCTGTGGACTTCCCAGTTCTTCCATACCATTGAAACAAGACAAACATTTCCAGGCCTACCCCCTAAAGAACAAGCAGCAATTCTGGAGAGCACAGACATAAAGCTTAGAACCATTTTGTGAATTTACAGGTGAGTCTATGGTGAACTGTGTGTGTTACTTTAGAAGACAAAACAGAGACCACTGCTGAACTTGCTGAAAGCAGCAAATACCTTGAATTGCCTCAGTTCCAGATACACTGTGGAAAATGAAAAGGAAGGGCAGCCTGTGGGGGAGTAAGCCCATTGCTAGGTTTAAGATCAGCTTTTTTCCAGTCTTTTTTTTAATGGAAAGAATAACACCATGCCACTGAAATTCTGCACAGTCCCAACTTTAAGTGGAAAAGGATAGTCAGCTGAGCAGTTTCAAGTCCTTCTATAAAGTTTCTTTGGTCAAAGGCTTGTGAGCAGATACTCTTGAGATTAGCATTTGCTCACTAGAGGGCCAAAGATGGTTACAATAGGGATAAAGTTGTGTGTTTTGTTTGCTCTTTCATTATTCAAGATGAAGCACAGCATGCCCAATTCCTCAAGTGTTTGCTAGTGTTGTGTTGTTGATGTTCAGGTAAGTTGTGCTCCTGCTACAGGTGTCCTTCCTATTGTGATACTCAAGACAGCCAGCTTGACACATTATTATTGGAAAAAATTATATTTTGGAAGAACTCACTACAGAAGGTGACAGAATTCCAAAAATCAAATTACATGAAAATATACATCGCCATTTTCTTTGTACATTAGGTAAGGAAAACTCTGAAGTAGAAGGCAAAGCAGATGAAGGGCCACAGAAGAGAGTAAAGGAGGGAAACTATTTTTGATACCAAACCCAGAAGTTAGTCATTTGAAAGCCTACAGATGTGCATGCTTGAACTCAACCTCGAGAAAAAACAAGCCTCCCCCACACACACCCCACCCCACAAACAGGCAATGAAAAAGGCAAACCAAAAATTTCACCCATCAAAAGCAGCTCATTCCTATCTTGGACTAACTTAGTCAACCAAACTTCCAAGTGAAAGCACTCAAGTCCTTGGAAGTTAAAAATCCATCAGGCTGCTCAAGGGTGCTCCATGGCCAGTTTTATTGCTATACCAAATTCAAGAAGGATGAATAATTGGGTTTAAAGAACAGGTGGAAAGAAAAAAAAAAAAAAAGCACCTTTGAGACTACAAAGGTCATCATAAAAGAAGACACAAATAATTGATAGCCAATCCTTTCAGGGTTTAATTAGGAAAATTTTAAGTTTTGATGGGGGAAATAAAAGGGACCACATTTCTGAAATAAAAAAAAAAAAAAAGAAAAAAGATACTAAACTTTAATAAGCAAGAAAATTTAATTAAGCCTTGGTGGGTCAAAGGAAAATTAAAGTGGGAGGGAAAAAAAAAACAAAACCAAAAAAACCAACTTAGTATCCTAATTGGTTTTGACATGCTTTACAAGTTGCTGTTTTTTTCTTTTTAAACTCAGGAAACAATGAACAGGGAGAGAAAAAAACCTGCTAAAATCTTTAGAATTTACACAATTCTATCCCTAACTACAGACAGCATTATTTGGTACAATGTGTATTTGTGGATGTACATGAATAGTATATATATTATCCGGATCATGTTGTGCTATGTACACATCTTTACAATTTTTCCTGAAGGTTAAAGCAGTTCATTAGATTTCAAAATGCGTAATCATCTTGTGTTGGCACTTGTTAGGCTCTTGTCAGCATTGATAACTGGCATGTTTTATTGCAGCCCAGTTCCAGCCAGTGTTTGCCAACTTGTAACAACAGAAGTCCAGCAATAGGTGGGTAGAGTGCAGGAAAAAAAACAGTGCCATGTTTCTCAATTGGAGACCTGCAAAGAAATCACAGGTATTAAAATAAAACCCCTCCTCGCCCTCAATTATTTTCAAGATGTTAATTAGTTTTTCAAGCTCAAGAAGACAACTATTACTTGTTCAAGAGCTTCACATACCTCTGAAGAGAAGATGGATAAATCCAAACTCATCACCTGAGAAAGACTGGAGTTAGTTCAGCACACTGTGTGTCCAAGCTCAAATATCAGTATCTGGCTCCTGTAACTCGTGTTGCACAGTGTGTAAAGCTTTGATTATTCACACATAGGGCTGAACACTGCAGATTTACCACTGCAAATTTGTGCATTACTTACTGTGAACAGTAGGTACAAACGGCAGAGCAGTGCTTAGCAAGCACTGACACACAGCCCCCAGTCACACTGGGCTGGTTTGAAACCAGCTGTGGCCCCTTCTCATCCAATTCCCTGCCCATCGCTCCCTTGGGAGGAGCCACCAGACTTAGAAAAGCTTTTGCCTTCCAAAAAAGCAACACAGCCAATTACTTAAAATATTTGTCAAGAGCATTGTTTCACTATAGCTAAGTTCAACATGGCAACAGAGCTGAGGTTAGTTAAGGATACTCTGGAGTGTTACTCACAGTTACTCCCTTTCTCCAAGACAGGAAAAAAAAAGTCAGCTGCATTAACATTTCTTGCACTCCAGTTATAGGCAGTTGTACAAGACTTTCTGTTCCTTTGCTTAGTCTTTTGATCAATATTAAGCATTTTTTTGTGCTTAATCTGTACTGGAGAAAGTTCCTTTCAATCAAAGCATTTCTGCAAAGAGAGACTGCAGAACGAATTTGTCACAGATGGAGCCTTCCCCCAAGCACCCCCCTCAGTGTTTACAAAAGGGTAGGAAAGGAACTCTCTCCTGTACAACTGTGATTAAAAAAACTACCCAGCAGAAGAATGCAGTAGGCTGCTCTGGTTCAGTCAGTACAACCCCTCTGAACTACATACAGTGCCATATTTCTGTCCCTGTGAATTATGTATGCTGTAGATAACCAGTAAATATGGATTTGGGGTTTGCCAGCCAAGTGGGTCAGAGCAGTTTATTTGCCAAACCAGCCATTAAGAAAAGGCAGCTTCAACATGAAGTTCTGTTTTGCTTTGAAAAGCAAGAGTGGGAAATTATTAGCTCATGGAGGAAGTTTTTCCTTGGCATACCCAAGATAAAGTGACCAAAGGCCAGGGATTTAAGGGCCATGCTTTAATACAGAGCTTTCTACAAGAGGTCATTAAAAAAAAAAAAAAAGTCCCATTAAAACTGAGATGGGATTGTGTAAATTAGAGTAAGTATCTTGAGTCAGAAGCTCTTTAACAGGGTGGCAAAAAATGCAAATATCACATCAGCTATTCTCAGGTCAAAACTTGTCCAAGCTCTCAGATATGCCACAATTCAGCTCCAAGCAGAACACAGCTGTTTTTATGAATACATTCCCAAGCCCTCCTCAATAAAGATGTTTTTTGGGCTGCTGAAGAGAACATCACCTTTCTTGATATTATTGAGGGTAATATCTCAATTTGATGCTTTCTGCTGTGCCAGGAGACTTTCTGTTAAAACTCCCATAGAAACATGAAGCAAACCCTTCTCAGTGGTTCCTGACAACCTCACTGAAATCTCATTTAACTCCTGTGTGCAACATGCCACCAACATCTGCAAGATAATCCACAACTCCTGAGATAACAAGACTTTTAAGATGCTTTTAAGATTCTAGTAAGTGTTCTTCACAATAATGAACATCAAGGAATTATCACCCCCTTCTATTACAGCTCCAGTAACCTCTAAGTGCCATTAATAAAGCAGGATGAATTCAGATAAAGAGAAGTTCAACTTCTGAACAGCATAAAACACAAGAATACAAGAGAAGTTCCCCAATTTTGGCAGAATGGGCTGTCAAGTGCACTTAATTCTTTTAAGTCTTTAGTACTGCATACAGCCAAAGAGCTCCACTGAGATCATGCAGCTGAGAAGAAAGGTTTGGGGGTTTCTTTTTGCTTTTGAGGGGGAGAAAAATAATTCAGCAACACTTAAGCAGGAAATCCTCAACTCAGGTAACTGACTTGTCTTGAGAAGGATACTTACCCTGAAAAAAGTGAAGCTACTAGCTGCTGAATAAGTGTCACTCAAAAGCAGTTTCTTGGCTTTTTCTTACACAGCGGGCAACTTTTCTTTTAAATTCTCCATTTCTGTCTTCTCTCCATTCTTTCTGTAATTGAATAGACAGCTTTCAGATGTCAGTCCTACAACAAGGAGTTGTACAAGTTCTAGGAAGACTCTTGGTGTTTATGTTTTCAGACATTAGCCATCCAGTCAACACCTAAATTTGCTTACAGTCATTCAGCTACTCACTGAAAACCTGTGATATTCAGGACTTTTGAAAGTCTGCTCTGGGTCCTGTGCCAGCTGCTCACAAGACAGTGAGGATGTAATTTTCCCCTTGGATTTTAGGCACACTCCAAGATTAACCTGGTGGCTTACCAGCATTTCACACTGTCTGTGCTACAGTCTATTTTCTTCAGCCTGCAAAGTAGCAGCAAACTCAACCTGTAGACCACAAGCTGTTATGTGTTTCGAGATAGTGTCTTTAACTGCAGAGGTGGAAAAGGTACACAGGTACTGTAGAGCCAGCAGTTACTTTGAGATTTATTGTTTTTTTAAAGACAGTTTCAGTTCCCTTCAATCTAGTTAGGACACTCCAGGATAGCAATACAGAAGTCACAGTATCTGGAAGAGGCACAGCAGTGTCCTTCGAAAGCAAACACCTCCTAGTTAGATATGGCTGTAAGACATTGGCTCTGTGAGAAAAGACCTTGGGAGAATTCTCAGCCCACCTACAGGGCTGCTCTCTGTGACAGGGATCTGATCTCAAAACTGCAGAGAGGAAGAGGCAAGATAAAGATGAGCAGGAAGACAGGTAAGAGGGGAGTCTGAACCCAGAGATGCACACATCAAGGTATCACAAAAACCTACAGGAGAAAGTGCAGCCAGGTTTGTTTTGTGCCAGGCTCACAACGAGCTCAGATGAAAGCACAGGAGCATCAGGTGTGGTTAAGATTGACGTGCTGGGTACTGCCTTCCAGTCAGAATTGGTGAGGAAAATATAAAGAACCCCTTATTTCATGAAGTTCTCCAGTTCTTAGTTTCTGATACAAGCCATATACTCTTACTGCAGGGGTGAGGGAAGGGGTTAAATCCCCCCAGGTTGTTTCACCTGCTGCAATCTAGCATAGAACACCTTTTCACCCCCACTGGGAGTGAAGGCTGTAGTACATGAGTGATAACTGGCATATCCTAACATTCATCACCTGCAAGCTCACTTAAACCATCAGCACATTGGGGAGCCCAGCTCATCTTGACTTTCCTATGAAGGCACAAATAAGGCTACTAATCAGTTTGTTCTTTTTCAGCAATTCATGCAGCAAACATTTGGTTCCTTGGATTGGGGCACAGGACAGCTTACACAAGATGGCTTAAGGCCAAGAAAAGCATTGAATTTGTGCCCTCTGAGCTTCAGAGCCTTAGTTTTTGTTTCTACTCTTTATATTTGTAGTTCTATGAATTGTTCAGATTTGAATAGCAAGCAAAGTTTCCAATTTGACAGCTGAAACTCCAAAAATGTAATTTTAGGTCATGAACTGTCCTATTTGCTTTTCAAAATATGTATTCAGGCTCCAGATCCATATTTTTCTCTCACTCCAAGTAGTAGTACTCCAGCCTGCACAGTTCTTTTTCCTGAAAGCAGGTATATCCCCTGCTCCTATAATCCTGTGAACTGCCTGTAACACCTTATTCACTAGACTCACTTAAAAGCAGAAACTAACGACAGCAAAGTATCTGACAGTAACTGCTACGTTTTCTTGCTGTAGTAAACACAGGAGCTGCTGATTCTTCATTACCCTGATGAGAATGTTTTTTGCTAATGTGAAGAGATGTACAATCCAGTAGGAAAAGCCAACTGTTCAAGCAGCACTTTAAAAGTTCTTTGAAACATGTAATGCTACAGTCAGAAAAAATAGTTTCTAGAATCCAAAGTGATGCCTCACTATCTTCACAGTCAAATTTGGATTTTTTTGTTCGTTCAAGCTGGGCTAGAAAAAGCTGTTTTCATTTTTGTCCTTTACCCTAAGGCAAATTCATTTTGTGTCTAACTTTTCTGAGGCAAGAAACAAAAAAATAAAAACCCAACTCCTGAAGTATTTGTCAGAGTGGGGCGCCATACAAAAAGTCTGATGTCAGGAAAGTGACATGCAAAGCTAAGAGCATGTGCTTTCTCCAGGGTTAGGCCAGCTACATTCAACATACATGAGTTTGTGAACTGAGGAATTCTAACTGCACTTCTAGCATTTCATTAATAATTTGCTCCTCCCAGTGCTCTCAGCAGGAAATGTCCATATTTCCTGGGTGTCTCTTTCCATCAGTAACATGACACAAAAAGGGGAGGTTCAACATTTAAAAAGATTAAATAAGGAAATTGTTCACTGCAACTTTTTGTTTTCTGTTTTCTTCCCATTATATTTTTTCCACATGAGCCTGTTCTCACGATGATTTTTCAGCAGAGTTCAACCACCTTTGAAAATACTCACAACATAGCAGATCAAAGGCTCCAGGAAACTACTAAACTCCCACCCACTTTGGGCAAGTATAGCTTGGCTGACAGAGCAGGTTAACATTCCTTTATAGAACTCTGCATCTCACAATTCCCATCTCCTTCTTCCTCACTCCCACAGTTAAAAGAGCTAGAACTTCTCTTTTGTGAGAAGATAACACTCACTACTGAACTGCAATTCAAGAGCATGTCAGTGTTATGTCAGATGAGTGGGGCCTGAAGTCTGTCCCCCCATGCCCTTCCAGAAGTGAGACTTTTGTTTCTCCCCCACCACAAATATTTCTGAGCCTCATTGTTATATTCTGCCCTAAGCACAGCCCTTCTAGAGAGCTGCTAGCTATGTTTATACACACACAGCACAGGCCATGCTCCAGAGCACTGGGCTGCACCAAACACTTGCATCTCACTCACACCTGCAGATTCACCCTGGTCTTTGTAAATCCGACCATTTTTCCTCACTCCTGAGCAGTCAGTCTAGTCTGGGACAACCCTCTCTGTTGAGCTGGAGGTGAGATGCCCAGTAAAGCCTTTGAGTACCTTTTCAGAGCACAGATCTACACAGTCAAACCTGCTGCTCTAATCCATGGGACAGGAAGACTGTTCTAGAGAAGTGAAAGAAACTTCCCAAGGCTAATTAGTTCTGTCTGACAACATCACTGCTTTTCCCAATGCAATGGCAGCCTCAGCCTGTGACAGAAAAGGCCCTTCCCAAAGTTACTGTTTGCTAAACTAGCAACAGAACTCCATTGCAAGGTTTCTACATTGAAACAATTGGCA
The DNA here is from genome assembly GCA_013401135.1 of Cettia cetti. Lineage (NCBI taxonomy): Eukaryota > Metazoa > Chordata > Aves > Passeriformes > Sylviidae > Cettia > Cettia cetti. The sequence continues at coordinate 6,989 of VZUI01067147.1, read as the reverse complement.
GACCAAGGAAAATCTTACCGCTGCATCAACATTAGCAGGAGAATCACCATTGGGATCTGCCAGCATAGAAATAACACTAATCATGATAGTTTCCACTGTGTGAATGGGAAGCCAGCGTTCCTCAGGTTTTTCATAGCCATATTTGTCTTCTCCAGGCTCATGAAGAATTGAAATGCAGACATCGCCGTTCTTGTCAACTACAAAATAGAACAAGGCATATTTCAGTCATGAACAACATGCTGGCATTTCCTCAGGACAGTCATGGAACTCTTCATCTCCATCCCAGCTAGTCTGAAACACGTTAGTGGAGACACTTTATAAAGAAGGAAAGTAATTAACTATTGCAGAACTTAAGCTGTAATAAACAGGGCTTGGCGGGAGGCTGCATGTGCCTGGACTCCTGACAGAGAGGGCACATGGGGAGGAAGGACTCAGTCTCACATCATGCTGCAACTCTCAACACTATTTATTTAGACAGGCTTCCACTACAGCTTTTTCTGTTAAGTTCAGCAAACTCAAGTGACTTTTTTTCCACAGCAACAGCATCAGCTGGATATTACTGGAACATACTGAAATATGATTTAAACTGCTGGAATTAGAAAGTGCCTGACAAGTACTCTGATATTTCCAGAGCTGAAACTGACACAGCATTAAAATATTCCCTGTCCTTTTGATGGGAGCACTGTCTCCTCCCACCTTTCAACATCTACAGTTTCAGAAGTTGAAGAACATTTCTCTTTCCCAGTAAAACCATCTTTCATTTTATTTTACCTTCCCATCCAATCTCCATCAGTCCATAGGTAAATGAGACATCAGGAGAAGTCTCCTTTAGAGGGACTAAAAGATTTCTTTTCATGCTTCACTAGTTGAGGACAACCTTGGGCCTTCTATACTGAGCTGCCAAGTCAGTAACAGCAAGATGAAATATTTGAAGGTATAACAAAAGGCAGCTATAGAAGTCAAGTTTATCCTCAGACTAGTATTTTGCACTGAGGAAAAAAATTAAGAAAAAGTTCCCTGAACAACTACCAAGAATGCAAGAATCTACTCTGAATAGTTTCTGAAAATACTTTAATTAAGAGTATTTTATGCTCTCAGAGCAGCAATATTAAAAACTCTGCCATTGTTATTACTTCTCTACTAAGTGAGGATGGCAAAGTAAAAGCAGAGTTTCATATTTCTAACACAAACAGAAATGTATCTATTTGTCTTCACTGCATTTTAGTCCTGAACTGCAAAGAGAAATTGAAACTTTGACATTTCTTACCATTTGGATGCCAGATTTCTGTGATGAATTTCATTTTTGGCGGCCTCAGTGGGTAGTCTTTTGGAAAAGTAAGATGAGCCTTGAAAACACCACCTTCACTGGGGAATCAAAAATATCTTAGTAGAGTTTCTTGTAAGCTTAAGCTGAAGATCGGAACTTACTGATGTTCTAAGTTTGCACCTCACACAACTCAACATCATGTTGGTAATTAACAGTATCAACACTCCCATATGCAATGTAAAGAGTTCCTACATTGAGAAGATCCTTTCACAAGATACTGCCAGTTCCCCAACATGATCTTTTTTAGAACTAGGATGATGTTCCAGAGGGGAAAAACCATGGGGGTGGGGGAAAAAAAAAATTAAAACTGCCAAGGAATTTACCATCTGGAATCATAACTTACTTTTTTTTTTTTCTCCCAGTACATTTATTAACAGGAAAAAAAAAGGTACTGCCAATAACTGCCTTTCTCAAGTCCAGCCCAGCAGACACCCATTTTCCTCTGTTAGAGACCTCAGTCCTAATTTTGTGGTCTCAGTCTGCAGCAGTGAGCCCCAAGAAAAATCTGCAGAAAGCTCTGCCTGTGTCTGGAGCATTAAATGTAAAAAGACTTCCAGTGTCACCCTTTTAACACTCAGCTAAAGCGACTCAGGCATGACAGTGAGGTGTTCTGCATTAGTTACCCACTCAACTGGAAAACAAAAATAAACAAGAGACATCCAGGTTTTATGTGGAGTTACAGGCCAGGAAAAGTCCCTTTTGAAGAATGTGAAGGCTTGTATTAGATGGAAAAGTTTACAGATGGAATCCTTTGCTAATGTCAATAATATAACATTTGTCCTGCTGCTGTCATTTCTTCTAACTGAAGGTTGTAACAAAATTTGGAATTGCAAAGGCAGAACAAAAAGTGGAACATAAACCTCCAAAGAAGATGGCATGAGATGCACAGTGTGAGAAGCTACTCCTCAGCAGCCACACAGGCAACAGTACTGGTGAACAGAAAACTGTTCAGTGCAATTTTCCTGTATCTGTAAAGGAGTAGGAGTCTCTAAAGTGCACCACCTACTGAGAAAAATAACATGTTTTACCACCACTAACCAAAGGGGTGCAGTTCCAGCAAGTGTCTCAAAAAAAAAAACCCCAAAAAAACCCCAAAGAAACAAACAAAAAACCAGCCCCAAAAAGCACTGCCTGTAACTTGGCTCTTCGAAGCAGCTGAGGGGATCTGAACCCACAGCATTTATTTTTCACAAATTTTAGAAAAGGCAGGCCATTTCCAAAAGAATCCTTCATCCCAGGAGAGGTAAGAATTCCAGAAGCACTATTTTAACATCCATAATGTCAAGACAAAGGAGAGCTAGATTGCATTTGCTGATAGCCCCAAACCAGTCAAACACTTTCTTTCAAACTGAACAAGGCCTCCTTTCCCTTTTTAAAGAAGCAGATCCTAAAGCTACTAGCCTGTAGGGTATTCCTGGTTGCCCCATATCAAATGCATATAAATACAGGTTTTAAAGTGGATATATACATGAGATATTAGTTAATGAAATACAGCTGTCAATTAAGGGACATCAATGCCATTTTTAGCAATATTTCTGATAAAAGGGTTTCTGTCAGTAGAATAATGCATTAAGTCTTTTCAAGTAAACTCAGAATAAATGAAATGGGACCAGGAATGAGACTGATGTTTGAGAATTTTTTTAAGCTTAATTATTATATACGACTGTCCTTTTAAAACAGCTCAGGGAAGGAGGATTCAGTTTAATACTATCCTGAAAAATAGCAACAAGGGACTGGAACAGAAGAAAAAGCCTCAAAAAAAGCTCAGGACCCTATAAAAGTGTAGCTAAAAAAACACTACTTTTAAAACCTAAGATGACAATCAATTAGAAGCAGCATTTCTTTATTGAAAATATTTATAAAATAGCCATGAGAATATAACAGAACCACAAGACTGTTCAGAAAAGGTCAACAGAAGTTGGAGAAACCGTCTCATGCAAGATACGAAAACCACAGAGCAGTGAGCTTGAGGAAAAGCCAAGCAATTTGATTAATGGGTTTAAACACTTATCCACAGGCTGCTGACAGACATGCAGAACTTCATACTGCAACCAAACTGACCTCAGGTAAATATCATTAGGCTTTTTCTATCAGTAGTTTACCACTGCAGCAGCTTAATGAAGAGAACAGAGTTCATCTTCAGGAGTACATTTTAAAGTGACCCCTCCTGGGCACAGAACCTCTCCCCTGAAACTGGAGTAGATGATCACCCCGCAGTACTCCAGGTCACACTTGGAAGTTCTCCCATCTCAAACTGACAGGATTTGAAGCTCATTCTATGGACTGCTGCAGTTTCCTCCAACTACATCCCAATTCAATTGCATATTTTCCTGCCATTATAAGCATGAAGCTGTAATGGTTTAACATAGCACTATCAGCTGAACTACAGCCTCCCAGCAGCAACAGCAAATAGTGGATTTTATCTGCCTTACTTACATGTGAAAGAAAACAGAAACTGCCTCTAAGTTGCCTCTATTCTTTCTTTTCCATACAAGTACAAAGAGATCAGTGTTGCCTTTTCCCACGGGAGCAAAGCAGTTCAGAACTTCTACACAGCAAATCCAGCTATCTACACAGCTGCTAGCATCACAGGAGTTAATTTAGCACAAAGGTTTTGGTTAGCTTTTACTTACTAGGAGCACACTAGAACTAGTAAATGGAATTCACTCAAGTTTCTGTATAAGTATCAGTACTTACTATAGTGTATCTGGAGGACCAATAATAAGGACTTCCCATCGATAAAGATCATTGTCATCTATTAAGCCCGCTGAAAAGCCTTCCACTGGATTTTTGTTGAGCTCTGTGTAGGAGAAAGAATTTAAGAGTAACTTTAGGTGTCTGTAATACACATTTGCTGGTTTTGCTCCTGTGTCCATACACGACCAAAAAACCCCGTGACATTTGGCACCTGCTCACGGACTTAGAGCCTGAGTGAGCACCCTCAGCTCCCCCACCACACACACTCCTGCCAGAGCCCGACCACGCCTGACCCTAAAACTCGGACTGCAAGGGCAGCAGAAGGGCCAGAACAACACACAGCTGTGGGACATGATCTCCTGAACTACATACCAACGAGTGTTTAAGTCAGGAAACAGGCTTTCTAATAATAAAAAAGCTTTGCAAGAACCCCAAGGAGCCAGCTTACACTAGAGTCTGTCTTTAACTCTAGAAAATGTTAACAGAAGACCAAACTCACAATGTAACATTCTACTTTGTTTAAATTTTTTTTTTTTCAGGATCTGAAAGCATTTGACACCTGTGCCAGTGAATTCTGGAGATAATGATTTACTATATTTTGAACTAGTACAAGAGAACATAGAAGATAAGCTGCTATGCTGTTCAGGTAAAGGGGTTGTGTGGTTTTATTTCTTCCTTTTGCTTACAGTTTTTTCCATCAGTGATAAGCAACAGAGCATTCTAAGTGTATAGGCTACTCCATACAGTTACTGCCAGGTACAGGCTACACACAAGCCACAGCCAGGTCTAGACTCCACTGAACTTCTGTTTTCAGCCTGCTCCAGGAAAAAACCTGTAAGATTTGGAATTAAACACTTCAAATGAGTTTTGCCAATAATCCAATGGTGGGGGTAAGAAGGTGAGAATATCTATTAACTGACAGCTTCAGTTCAGAAATTACATTAAAAGCCATATTTATGCCAAATTCAAATTCTTCATCCAGCATTTCCAACAGTACATACAAAGTCCTGATACATCTTGGGTACTTAAGATAGAGGAAAGGATAAAGAAGTTATTCCTTCAACTAGTCAGTAATTTCCAGATTAAATTAAGAATGTTAGTTACTGTGAAAAAAAACCCAAAAAAACCAACCACACGTATTTTGTAACTTGTCAAACACTATGCAATCCTCATTATTATTTCCACAGCACAATTTGTCTACATATTCCCATTTTGTAAACCTAAAAGCTGTAAGACTGAAGCTCAGAGGGCCTTATAATGCCCTCAGGTACATGCAGAGGAACTTCAAGTGAGAACCTTGTGCCTTCCAGGAGGAAAAGCTGCCATTAAGTCCAAACTGATTTGCCCATGAGCTTGCAATCACTAGTGGCCAGTTAAGTTCTGAACTATTTCAAGTGTGGCTGAAAAAAGCAAGAAGAATAATTCAAGCCCTACACAGAGGAGTCCAAGTCCACACTGGGAAAACAAAGTGCTCAGCTCACGTGAAGGACCAAGGTCCTGGAAGAGGGAAACAGCAGGAACATCAACTTTGGTCATTACTAATTTAGTCAAACTTCTCCACAAAGATGACTCAATTCTAAAATCCCAAGGAACATTCTGAAAGGAGTTTTCCTAAGAGCTACTCAAAAGGGTATAATCAGGAGGTGAGGTCAGCCATTCAGTCCCCAAGGTGAAAGACAAAATTTGGGTACTGAGCCCAATCATGTTTTTTTTCCAGACAATGCCTGAAAGAAAAGGCAACATCACAGGCTCTCTAACCAAGATGCAAGTTCTGTGTGAACTGCTGTAACTCAAACTGCTCACATTTAGCTTTTTATTGTTTGCAAGTTATCACTGCTCACTGACAAGACTTTAAAGACTGCCAGAACTTAAGACTGAAAAAAATCAGAATGTTTCTCTCTATTTAAACATGCCATATTATTTCCAAAGCCAATATACACATTTTCTTCTCTATTTCTTAATGTGTGCTGCTTCAATTTCTTTCTACATCTGTCTCAGCCTCAAACAACTTAGTCTCTAAGTAGTTCAAAACATTTTTTGTGTATTTATTCCCAAAGAAAGACAGCTCTTACACTCCAACTCACACCTAGGGCCATGCATATTGCAAGAGGACTTGTGAGAAGGAGTAAGATTCCTGGATGCCAACTCCTTTAATGTAGAACATCTATAAACTGTATAGAAGGGACAACCATTAACAAAAATCTTCAGTTAAAGAAGTTTGTTTAGTGGATGTTGCCCATAAACCAAATGAGCATATTACTTCTTTTACAGGAGGTGGCATCAGTCTAAGCTTGTGAAAAGGTTATTTTCCTTCCATGACAGCAGTATTGAAGCACAGCTCAAACAGCTGCTGATTGCAGAAATACTCTGAGGAAAAACAACGAATATAAGCTCATCCACCTTCTCCACGAGAGGTATGCAGAATTACCAACAGCAATTTAAAAATGAGCTTTTCCATCCAGATTATTTATGCTAAACTAAACAACATGGCTGGCAGGTAGACAAAAAAGGAATTCTCAGGAAAGTTCTGCACTGAGACATGAAAAGCATCATCCTTGGCTGCTTTACCATGGATAGCCAATAGCTGCTACTCATTAAAACCTGCCAAGGCCCAAGGTTTGTTTGGCTTTGTTTTTTTTCCCTGGATATAGCCAGTGCTGCATATCAGGAAAGTTAACCAGTAGTACCACCTGTGCCTTGCCTCTCTCTTCACTAGTTGAGCCTCTCACAGTAGTGAAATCCCTGCACCAAAATCCCAAAGGAACAGTGATGCAGGCAGGGCATGAAAGGAACACACACACACACACACACACACACACACACACACACACACAGGGCTCAGTGACAGGGACACACACACACACACAGGGACACACACACACACAGGGACACACACACACACACAGGGACACACACACACACACAGGGACACACACACACACACAGGGACACACACAGGGCTCAG